>OZ014440.1:1323335-1418751 GCA_963966035.1 Acleris laterana
GTTGATTTGAATTAACTTGATGAACTTAAAATACCTCTACAACAATGTCAATAAAAAACAAAAACGGCAAGATAATAACATATTTTAGTTTTCAGTTCTATTAAAGTTACATACATTAATAAAAAAACTAGTTCATCGCAAGATTTTGGCTCCGTCATGACATCAATTCATAAAAGACGGCTTTCAATATTAAAGCTATTGTTTAGGTCTAATGTAGAAATAATTATATCTTAAGTTAACAATCTCAAGGGCGACCGGGATGGATATAATATTATGTCTTTGACACTGGATAAGAGATAGATAGAAGCCGTAAGATGCCACTTAGCGTGATAAATGACAGGGCGCGACATAAACTGTCACAGTATGATTGATAACTCCGTCCTAGAAAACTTCGGTTTTTCATACGAAACCATATTTTATTGCGTGAAGTGTTCAGACAGTTTTTTTTATTGCATAGGAAGAAGGTGAACGGGCGTACATGTCACCTGATGGTGAGGGAGTTAGTTACCATTAGTTTTGTTTAGTTTAGGGCTGATTTTTCAATCTTCAGATAACACTATAGACAGAGCTACAATTTTACCTGACAGATAGTGTTATAATATGGAGATTAAAAATCAACCCTTACTTTTATTAATAACCAATGTACAGTCACGAGATTTAATTTGGTACCCACCTTACGCCCAAAGTCAATCTGACATTCTACAATAGGGATTGACCAAAAAAAATTACTCACGGTTTTTACTTTCTAATTCGAAAGAATAGGAAATTTTAAGACACCAATTTCATTAATTTTGTATTTGACCCAATACCTAGTTTAGTTTAAATATCTTTATTTATTTAACAGACATTTTATGGATGATATGATTATTTTAAATTTGGGATGGCTTTTTCTAATAACTTACAACAATGAAATGACATCTAATGAAAACAAGTGATTGTAATTAGTGCATTAAAACATACTATTTCAAGCTGTTTTCGCCTAACTCGTAAGATACACCTAGGAGGGCTGCAAGCCAAAAACGAAAGTCAAACAAAGGTTAAATATACTTTTGCCGAAATATCCAAAATAAATAAATATTTCAAGAACTTAATAAAAATAATGCAGAACGGCTTCAAAACCCTATTCCTCGAAATGGTTTTTGAAGTGGAGTAATTGTTAAATATGAACAATGGTTGAATTTCCTAAGAGTTACAAATGACTTGACATCTCTAATGACATTGACGAATTCAAGCATATTTTTCTTGAAATGGGTCCCAAAGGGGTGCGGCTCCACTGAGGCGGAGATGAGCGGAGCGGAGCGGAGCGGAGCGGAGCTGTGCCAATATTAACCAATAGAAGGCGCATGCGGTCACGTCGAGCGCGCCTTGCGCACGTTAGTTTAGATTCTATTGGTTAAAATATTGGCACAGCTCCGCTCCGCTCCGCTCCGCTCATCTCCGCCTCAGTGGAGCCGCAGCCTACGCTCGGCACCGTAATATGATGCGTTGGCCTAGTTGGTAGTGACCCTGCCTACTAAGCTAGCGGTCCTGGGTTCAATTCTGGGTATAGGCAAATATTTGTGTAATGAGCGCGAGTATTTTATGTTCTTGAGTCTTCAATGTTTTCTAAGTATATGTTTCTCTATTAAGTATATTTATCGCTGTATCTCGCCCAAGAAACTGATCTACCAGTTTTGACAAAAGTTTCTGTGAGATCTAATTATCGCTAAGGTTGACACTTGTCACTGTCATAATATTATTGCAAGGGAAAATCGAACTTGTTGTGTCTTGACGTGCAAAGGAATTTAATTCCTAGTCCACTTTGGACTATGTCAAAGTGACGAAATCAATCAAAACGTAAGAGACATCTTATGATTATACAGTGTCAATTCAAACTGTTCATAGACTGTAGCTGCTCTGAAATCGTTGAAATTATGTTCGCAAACGCAGTGTTACATGGCCCTTAGGACAACTTAACGCAAATAAGGGGTAAGTACGTCTAGTTTGAGGGGGGAGGTACGACTCAGTACGGCTTCTTTACTTAGTACTAATTTGGTTTCTCGGTTTCCACACTGTCGCGCAAGAAATGGAACTGAAACACGTGTCTAATAGCCGCCCGTTTACCTCATACTATCCTTGTCGTCCCTACTTGTAAGAAACATAGGTAAGAGGACGACGAAGGATGTATTCACGAGGGTGCAGCTACATTAGAGCACATGATTATACGCATGCTGTCGCAGAAAACTAGTTACCGGGGCAAACTGCCGAAGTTGGAATTGCTTGACACATGCTAGGCTGAGAGCGCGCTATCCTCAAGTTTACCTGATCAATTACCAAGATTAAAAAAATAGGGGCGGCAAAGAGTGGAAATAAGATTACAATACCTAGGCCAAATTTGTTTGTAAAATATTAGTTTGCCGATATGACCTGGATCAATGAGAGTGGAAAATGTCAAAATTTTGGATGTGGCTATATTTATAAAATCAATTCAGTCAGCTCTCGTTCTTATAATATGTAAAGATAATGCGTGATAAACTATAGTTATATTTTTATTTGTCGTTTATAAACGACATTTCCCAAATCTAAGTTTTATTTCAATAAAGTAAGCTGGTTTAACAGTGCGCTCCTAGACTACGTGGTGTTAGTTACGTGGCTTAGAGCGACGATACAGGTGGAGTTAGATTGAGTGAGTTTGTATTGTTTTATATGCAATCGTGGCTTTGTTTCATCCACCACGTAGTAGTTAATGTTGAAGAATAGCGGTCAATATTGTGTGTTTTTGTTAGAGATTTTTACATTGAAATTTGTGTTTATATATGCCAATACATTTTTTAAATATAAATGTACATTTTTTTATGCAGAAAATAAATCATAACGTTCTTATTCAACCAAAATCAAACGAGTATCAAGTATTAAAGGCGACTTTCAATTTTAATTTAAAGAAATTCGACCAATTTTGTGACTTCTGAGCATCGCCTGACCATTTCCTTTTATTTGGACGACGATGATAACCCCAGGGTGGTCACTCGTGCTATTAAGACTCGTGATCCGACAAAAAAGGTCCGAATAACACTGCATAAGATAATTGCAAGGGCAGGAATGCGGACACACGTTTCCGCTCTGCGGATTTTATAGCCTGAGTAAGCACTGTAATTACTATAACGCTGTCGTGTAAAGTTTGCGTACGTGTTTATATTTTTAGTTTTGAAACTATGTGCAGCTGGTAGTTTAAAATAAGCCAAGACTTTATTTCTGTGCCTCCTGTGACAAGTGATACAACTCGAAAAACACGATTTTTCAGGACAGCGAAAACAAGTTTAAAAAAAATACTGCTTCTAAACGAATAGATTTTTTTGAACATTGCTACCGATTTTGATAACATATAATATCACTTTATTAACTGGTTTGACAAAAATATTGATACTGGTTATAGATTTTGAGATATTCAAAGAAACGTCCATAATGTATCATTTTACACTTCAGATTGATTTATTTAACCCGTGTAAGATGATACAACTCGAATTGTATTATTTAACACAAAAAAGTGTAATCAAGGAGCTCTGGTGATTACTGATACAACTTTTTTTTTGAAACCTACATTTTTCTCTTATTTCTTGAGTTAGAGGCCTACCCTGTATACACAAGTTGTAGGGAATTGAATTAGTAATATTTCTTAAAACAAACGGACATAATATAAGGATTTTTAGTGAGTTGCATCATTTATCACAAAATAAAAACGTAATTTAAACCGTGACTAATGTTACATATCGAGTTATTCTTGGGTCTGATTACGAATAAACTTGTGTCAAATAATACAAGTAAGTAATTGATTAAAACAAATAATAGCAATCATGATATCTTTGTACTAAACATGATGATATTAAATCACTGAGTAAACAAATTAACTTACACTCTTTAATTTCAAAGCAACATTACGATGTTGCAACCATACAGTAGGTAAATTAAACTGTGCATATTGTCATTCAAAACAAAAACTGTATAGACCTACACAACAAATCAAATAATAATTCTCAATAATCACCTACAAAACATGAAAATAATGATAACTAAACCTCAGCTAGGTAAGAAATAAAGTAATTTAAATTAAGCTCGCCGTCAGTCGAAGTAGGAAGTACGAGTAAGTATGTAGTTAAGTGACATAACGCATGGTCCACCTGAATTTCATACTGAATTTGATACAATAATTTAAGTCACCACAGAACAGTAGCATTTACTAACCTGCCACTTCACAAAATAAAACACGTTGGTTGGTAAATACCAATTTCTCTCCGTCGAGAGATTTTTACCGTTTTTATCTTCTGTCATAATATTTTACACAAATAACTAGTTAGCGGCACACATGTAGATCATAATATATCGCAACCATAAAAGGATATTAACATTTAGTTACCTACAATAGAAATCATACTTACGCGTCGGTTCATCGCGACACAGCGAGCGTGCGCTCCCACCCTCGATGACGTAGATACACTTTGACCATAGTTATGTAGAAAGAGACCAGACTATTTTTTTCGGAAAATGAGTTAGCTATGCCATCGTAAATTAGAATTTTTAACCTTAGTTATGTTGAAAGTGACTTATTTTACCACGTCAATTCATTGAATTTATACCATTATGTATAAAACCGCCAATTACGATATGTGGGTTCTATAATGTCGAAAGCCGCCAAAGTACTTGATTTAATCTATTTTGTCCGTTAACAGATGATATTTTTAATCTGCAGAACACAGCCAATCTACTATTAGTCGATTAGTCGGAATACAAACAAATGTACTTATCAAGTGAGCACATTTATGTAAGTAATCTACTTACAACGATAGGCAGATAGTCGCTTTGGGCAATTTTTGTTTTTCGTTCTACCTCATGTTTGGTAGTTTTCGCAGTGATGTTTTTATAACCTTTGATAAAATAAAAAGAATTTAAATGAGTGTTTTACTTATTACAAGCAGCATATAGCTCTTTCTAAATAAATACTACAATCTTGTATTTATAATGAGCATGAGACAACTAGAGTAATAAGCATATAGCTCTCTTTATAAAAATACAAGAATACAATATTGTAATCAGTTAAGTCGGTTAAAGAAATGGTCGATTTCATTAAAATAACGGTCGAAAGCAGGATAGCAAATATTAGTTCTATATAAAACGTCCAACTACATTGTTTTTTTTTAAAAACCTATGAATACTCCAAAAAACAAGAATGCAATTTCGTAATCAGCATAAGTCAGCTAAAAAAATTGTCGCATTCATTGAATTACGATCGAAAGCAGGATATCAAATATGTATATAGCCTACGAATAGGTACTCCAAAAACCAAAAGAATGCAATATTGTAATCAGCATTAATCAGCGTAAAAATGGTCGCTTTCATTGAATTACGATCGACAGCAATATAGCAAATATTAGTTGCATAGAAAACGTCCTACTACATTGTTTTTTTTTTAAACCTACGAATACTCCAGTTAATTTGTATAAAATGTGCTTAATAAAGTACATCATACAATGTTCTATCAATTTGGGTTATTTATGTTTCAGAAAACATATTAGAAAGTAATAAATTATTATTTTTACCTAACAACGGCTATATCTCGAAACCGGATATTAACTATTGGTCTCTTTTTGCATAAATATTAAATATAAACTAAATTATTCTTAACCTTTACAACACTCTGTCACAACAAAGTAATATTAGTAGACCTTACGATTTACATACCTATTACACTTTTTTATGACACAGTTCTATAGGAAGTATCAATAAATTTGTTTAGATATATATTTAAGATATACTTCTCCATTTAATTATTTAATATATCGTTATCTAGTACCCAAAGTATAAGCCTAGAGCTTAGTTTGGGACTAGGTCAGTTGGTGTGAGATTGTCCCCGTATGCTTATTTTATTATTTTATAGTAATTGTATCACTGTGCACCAAACTTTATAGGTTCTAAATGGTCGTAATATTCTCACATTTTTGATACAACTGACTTATACATTTGCAAAGATTAGGAAATATTTGAAGACATTTGATATAACTCGAGTTGTATCAATTAACACGTACCAAGTGAAGCAAATATAGGTTTAATTTTTGATCTAACTCAAGTTGTATCTTTCAAAATACGCTAACTCTGGTGATAAATGATATAACTCGAGTTATATCAAAAGACACAGACATTTTTAAAGGCATAATAACCGTGATTAATAATACATTTTTAGATATATCATGAGGCACGAAAAAAAAAATATAGTTATAGTTTTTTGAAGTGTTTTAACTAGAAAAATATCATTAAACACGGAAAATGGTAAAAAAAAGGGTCAATTGTATCATTTTACACGAAAGTATCTTGGAAACTAGAAGGCCTAGGAACACGGGAGTTGGAGCAAACGATGCGTTATTTTTTTTTAAGTTGTTTCATGAAAGAACACGTTAACTGCTACAACTCAAGTTGTATCACTTGTCACAGGAGGCACAGATTTATGGTAGTTTTTAAAAACAAACCCCAGGATGTAAGGGAATGTTTTTTTTGGAAAATGAAATGAAAACTTGAGATGTACCAGTGCGTCTGCCTAGTTTATGCGTTTGTTCAATAAACATTTTTTTATTATGGCTATTAATTGACTATCTAATTAAATCCACCCAATTATAATATGGTTTAAAATTCAGACTTATTACGATAAATTAAGAGTAATGTTGTTAACAAATTGTAACAAAAATTTTAAGATATAGAAATTGTATTAGATTTTGAATCGGTTACTTCTGGCAAAACTGACGCCATTTTGTATAAGTGGTATAATGGAGGTTACTGAACTTTATTGTAACTGATGCCAAGTCTAGACAGGCATTTTAGTTCCTCGCTTAACGAGATAGTCATATTAAAAGTAATAGAAATAAGTTAAAAGCACAGTAAAGTAAATTGATTCCTAAACCATTTTGGACTATGTCATAGTCCGAAATGGGCTAGGAATCAATTTCCTTCGCTGTACATTGTTAAAATTACTGAAAAGTGCATTTTAAAGTTAAAGGTGCATTTTGCTCCTTATCGAAAATTTCACGCAGTTTCACCGACGATTTACTATATCATTCTTTAATCTCCTGATATTAACTGTTTAGCTACAGTTATCCATGTTATCCTGATTTTGGTATACGAGCCCTTTAAGATACTAATTTAAATAAATACTGTAGTAGATTATTAATATTTTAAATCGTTTTAACTTTGCCTAGCCTTGATGTATCAAATTAATACTAAGGATTGCATACGAAGAACAAGAAGGAAACTGTTTTATTTGCCAACCCATTTTTTCCTGAAAACTGTGATTATTTCAGGATTTCTTTCAGTACCATCGAGTAGAACCCTATAGGTTAATTAAGTTAGTTTTTATAAAATCCTAAAATATTTCAAGTTACAGAAAACAAAGCGGGTTGGCAAACGAAACGGTTGGGAAACGATATATTCGGCAAACATACTCGTATGTAGCTAAAACAAAGGTAACTCAGAAGAAATATTAGTTTGTTAAGACTACGCCGTCGAGCGTCCAGTTGCGCCCTCATGACTACATATTATTGTGTTTTCTAATTAACTAAAGTATTTCCTTGCCGTCAGACGATACGTTTTTGTAGCGCAAGTAAAAACACAATTTATAGCATACGTAACAAGCTTTAATAACAATTATCTTTTGAGTAGTCACCTTCACGGGACAAGGTGGCCACTTATTTCCGTTAAGTTGATAACTCGAAGTTGAATTGTTATTAAACTATGTGATATACCCTATAAGTTGTTTTTTCATTTGTAGTACAAAAACATTTCGTCCAATTTCAAGAAAATACTTTAGTTTATTAGAAAACACAATAAAACTAATGAGGGCGCCACTGTATATCCGTCGCAGTTTTAAGCTACAAGTAGAGTTATGACGCAGGAGGTTTAATTTAATTCGCTTAATCATTGGATTGAGCAAGTTCATTGGCCATCAAAATGAAACAGACGTTTAACTCCCACGGGCACCAGTGATGTGCAACTTCGCTTAATTAGGGATATCGATATTTAACATTATACTATCGATAATATTGGCATTTTTAAATAATAAATGCATGACGTATGTTTTGATAGATAGGTGGCTAGGTCGCTTGCTCGTCTGCCCCCTTTTTTACAACCTAGAATAACTTTATAAAGACGAAAATTAACGATCGTATTGATCGTGGATGGTCAGGTTTATGCGAAAACCGTATTGCAATGGATTGTTACGCTTTTGATATTTAAAAATACATTGTTAACTCCTTTGCTCTCTCTCTCAAGTTGAGATATAAATCGCTTTAATGAGACAAGGCTAACGAGGTTTTAAAATGAGTTATGTCGCACGCGGGGTCGCCGAAATCTATGTTCTCTGGATTCTGTACGGAAACCCTCGAGATTATTATCATTAAAGTGAATTGCTCAAAATAGAATTAATGTTGATTTATATGTACTAACGATCTTTTTTTCGAAGCGAAAAAATCTTGCTTCCTAGTCGAGAGCTCGAATACATGCATGTATAAACAAATAAAATTATTGTTGCAACTGCAGTATAATAAAAACTTATGAATAGATCTATCAATCTAAGATGTTATGTTATCTTTATGCTGTACCAATATTCGGCATTTAATTTTCTTGCGGTTTTTTTCCTTGTGACGATTCTGATCATTGCATGAAGGTTAATTTGACAAACGGATCTGCCTAATTAAATAATTTTATACGAAACTTGACTATGCTATAGGAGTTTATGCCTAAAGTCTATTGTTATAATTATGCTTAAAGTTATTCTGCAATATAAAACAATTACAAAATAAATTTCTGGAAAAAAATATTTTTGGGACAAGCTTTTGTCGCCGACTATATACTTTTTCCCGCTGACATTATCTGATAATCAAGACGAAACTAACGAGTCCCAACTCGGCGGGGACATATTACTTAGTTAAGTACAGTATAGATCCCCTCACCACCTTCGGACTCCATCATCATATCAGCTCGATGGTCCCACAATATTGCATTGTCGTCAGATTTACACATGACATGTATTCTACATTTCAGTCCATTCCATTGACGGGAACAGGTTCAAAATTGCAAAATTCCAGGACATATAAGGGAAGTTAAATAAAAGCTTGTGAAAAAGCGTAAGAAGGGGGAATGTGGCAGCATTACTACTCTGAATGCTTCATCGTAACTATGATAACAAAATATAATAAGTAATTTGCTATTTTTTGATATGTTCATAAAAACCTTGAACCGTCTCAAAAATTATTTCGCAACACGGGTCCCCACGATAACTGCCAATAAGGAAACAAATCGATGCATCGACGCTTTAATTTAGCATTACCATCCCCATTCCCGACTGTTATCGATAAACGGACATCCCTAGCAGCCATATCGTCCTCGTAAAGGCAGACTGCTCATTATTTCCGAATTTAAGGGTGATTGCCTCACACGCCGCCATTTTGGGATATTAGAGACCTGAAAAATGCGAAGCCTTGCCAAGAACAAAGTAAAGTGGTATTTCCTTAAGTGGTAGCGTGGGCCAAGTTCTAACCAAAATGTTAAAGCTATTCTCATAATAGGTTAGACAGCTGTAGTCTCCTTGGAAGTAGTTTTGGATTTGGAACGTAATCTGAAGTTAGTTTAATAGTGATATTATAGTAAAAACAGGACAAGTGCGAATTAAACTCGCGAGAAGATGGTTCCGTACGTTTTCATAAATGTCCTATTTTATTTTAAATTATGGTATTTAAAACAAAATAGGACTTTTTACAGGTTTTCATGTGATTAATACGTAAAAAACCATTTTCTGTATTTAAAAAAAATAGGACCAATAGTTTCGGAGTCAATTTTCACCTATTTTTTTTTATTGCTTCAAAACCAATTTATCTTAAAATTATAACAAAATATATTTAAAACTTTACGATATTTCACACAGCTTAAATTGCAAAATTTAAAAAAACTACCTCCCAGTAGTGGCCCTGATTCTTAAATTCATTTATTTCACGTTACACGTCCGTTTTGGGGTCTCCGACCTAAATCATGTGAGTCAAATTTCAAATCAATCGGTCCAATAGTTTTGTAGCAAAATGGCTGTGGCAGACGGACGGTTAGACACTTTATACAGACACGTGAGTGATCCTATAAGGATCTCTTTTTCTTTTTCTTTTTTTTGTGGCATAGAAAAGACAAACGAGGCCACAGGCCACCTGATGGTAAGTGGAAACTGTGACCCATAGACATTCGCATTCACAAGACTGCAATGCAATCCTAAGACTGCAAACGCGTTGCCAACCCTGAGGACTAAGATGGAATGCCTCTATGCTAGACATTTCACCGCTCATTCATCTATTTCATTCAGTCAGCCATTTTTCTCATTTTTCTGTATGAGATACGGAACCCCAAAAACATGGCCATGTGCCAGTTAGACTCGATTCTGTCCGCGACTTCTTCCGCATTGATTTCGATCATGATACCTCAGTCGATGTTATAAGGTAAAAAATACCTTTGCTTGACATGTACGGGATCCGAAAAAACTATTTAACTTTACAACTATCTCGGTGCAATTGAAATGTGTGTAAACCGTGGACAGATGGACATACAAACATGGCAAAACTAATACGGAACCCTAATAAAGGGGTGCGTCTCACGAGATATAACTACATTATACATAATTTCATTTTTATAACGTTGACAAGATATAATGAACGTTAGCTATAACAACAAAATTAATAATTTTATAATGAATAACAATCAATTGACATAATATTTATTTTATATAATGTTTTTTATATAACACTCAAATCGAATAATTTCAACGACGATAATATATACAAAATAATAATATAAGTATGATATACTCAATAGGTACAGAGAGGATTGGCTACCAGAAAAGTTGGTAAGGTAGAATTGTGATTCCAGCAGAAACGAACTGCTACCAGTAGGTAAAGTAGGTTAGGTTAGGTTAGGTTAGGTTAGAACTGCAACCCCTACACAAAACCAACTGCTGCCAGTAAAGTAGGTAAGTAAGGTAAGGTTGATTGTAAATTAAGAAGGCCAGCATTATGTTTTTTGATGTTAGATTAATTGAATAATATATGTTTTAGATCGTAAGTGTTATGAACATTATACGCTTTAATCGTTATATCAATTGGTATTATATGTTAATAACGTTATACATTATGAATTTAGATATTTTGAGATTATATCTTTCGTTCATTATATCCAGTGACCGTTATACTAAACAAGGTTATACAAAGTGATCATATACATTATGTCTGTTATATGTTAAGTTCTTATATCTCGTATTATTTACCCCTAATAAAGATGACCTTCAATGGTTTTTGATTTCTACATGAATATTCCCTTTAAACTGCGCATAGCTCAGCGTCAAAACTTGAAATTAACATTTTTGTAACGGCTAAAGTTTCAAAATCGATAATAGCTTACCGATGTAGATCAACTTGAACTTTTTCGATTATAATGAATAAGTTATAAGTCTATTAAGAGGGAATGGGCTTTTATCACGGAAATGGTTAATGTTTGAGTATTTACTATCGTAATATTCGTAGTTTTTCGTTTCGTATTTTTACGGGAAAAGTTGGTAGTAAAAGAGGCAACGCACTTTAAGATCCGCCAAAGAATTTAGCCTACAGGGTAAATCAGGTCGTAAAAAAACATGGATACATACAGGGTGTCCCTCAGAATCCCTAATAACATTTGTTATATTGCGTTTGTATGAATTATCATTTTGTCTTAACCCTTAATTTGGCAGAAACTCCGATAATGTATTTTTTTTTAATTAAATTGTTAGAGTAGGTAATAAAAGCTTCAGGAGTACAGAATTTAGTATATAAAAAAACTACCTTTTTTTAGATTTTGAGGAAAACTGTCCGTGGACATTGCCAAATTTGAGGGATATTATTATATGTCTGCCGTGCCGGACAACATACATAACAAAGGAAAAATAATCAAATAGCGTTATTAACACAGGGATCCTTATCACAGGACCCTCTGTATTGCTTCTACTTCTAGTATTGTTTCATTGATGCAATAAATATTTTCATTTTCATTGAGGTTATATTATTTATGTTATATGAAACTCTCTCTGGGGTCGGTCCCTCATATCTGATCGTGGTCAGCATCAGGGCTGCATCTGGAGCGGATGATCTGCCTCCACCGGTTCCGGTCCAGCGCGTCTCTTTACAACTGTGATGAGTTTGGAGGTTTGAAAATTTAGACATAAGCTAAATGCATGGTTAAGAGAAAAGTGTTTTTACACAATGCAAGAACTTTTTAACCTAGACACTAAATTGCTTCTATAAATTTAATTTTTGTTTATTATTTCACACTTCACATAATATAAATAGATTTACATGTTAACATTAAAAACTTTAGGACGAAAGAAATTGTAGAATTTGCATGCTAGATATAGCTAAGTGTGTGCTCTAGTATTATAAAAACAAGACCAATGTAAACCATACTTATCGCAAATAAATACTGAATACTGAATACTAAATACTGATGACAATTGTTTCACTTGATCGGTCCATCTTGTTGGTGAACGACTCCAGAATAACGCGGCGAGAAATAGCTTTAGATGCAATGGAAAACTGCGTCATGATTAGGGTTAGGACATTTGGTGGCATGGAGTAGGTATTTCCGAATTATTATAAACATACTTTGATTTTGGTCTTCAGTATTGTCATATTTCAAAATGAACTAAATCAATTTTTAGTTCGGTTTAACCATACCTACTATAATTTGAATATTTTTTTGTTCGTAACGCTTTCATATCGGAGATGTGTACCAAAATTCAGAACTGGTTTAGCGATTTTGTAGGTCAAAATCAAGGTGGTATGTGTATAACAATTAAAAAATAGCGACTCCTTGGATTCTAGAACCACAATATGCCACTAAAATTCCTAGGCCTCTTCATGATGCAATAATAGATACCCATTAATATTGAAATCATAATAGCCAAATAACGCCTAAAGTACAGAAGAGACACAAGATGCTCTAGGCTAGCTAGCGTTTCTCTTCATTTAGTTTTTAAACCAATCGCGTCACTGGCAGATGACGTTATACGAAAAGTCACGTGATGTGCCAGTGGCGCGATTGGTTCAAAAACTAAACGAACAAAAAATATAAAAAAATATAAAATGTATTTATTCAGTAAGTAGGCCGCACGGGCACTTTTACACGTCAAGAATCTACCAGCGCTTCCCAAGAGGAGACCACTGCCGAGAAGAAACGCCGCAAGAAACTCAGCAGTCAGTCGTTTTATAACCATATTTAATATTACAATGATACTACTTAGTCTAGCATTATATAAAGCTATAAATATTAAATTAAACATAATATCAAATAACATGCGTATTTCAGCAGGGAAACATGTCAAAAATATTACGAGAGACAAAGGGAGAAAAGGCAAAAAAAAGAGGAAAAAAAAAACAGGACAACAAAATAAAAGTTTGATATGTTTTCCTACATCAACGGTGTCCCCTCCGGAATAGAAACGATAGTTAGCGTAATGCATCTTGTCTGGGCCCTTAGCTTGTATTACAAAGTTATAAAGTTAGTTTTACTGAGTATCATAGTTCGTTGGGTACTTTAACAGTATAACAGTAGCGTAACAAAAGAAATGCTTCTCATAGTTCGCCGAGACTCAATTCCTTCAAGCACGCTTAAGTTGAGCTCTCGAAAATTGTTGAGTCAACTTCCCTGAGAAACAACTACGTTACTCGACTTTCAAAGGACCCGAACTGCTCCAAACTTGTCTCAAAGCGTTCATTTTCACTGAATGTTTTAACTGTAGAACAGGAGTGCTGTTATGGATTTTTTGTTCATGGTATACTTACTTAACTGGCAACACAATTTCTGTCAAACTAGTAGTGATAGACATGAACAGACATAGGAATTCTATTGTTCTATAATATACTAGTGATCACTCCAAGTTTTGTTTGTAAATTTATCATAACGTAATTCTCGATTTCTTTTTTGAAAACGATTTTTGAAACTTATGACTTTTCAATTTCTTTGGGGGTCATAGGAGCATAGTTTTTTTTTTGAAATATACTGTGTGAACTTCATACTCGTCTTCAGAACACTACATACAATTCTGAGGTCGATCACTACATAGTATAGGAAAAAAGCATCGATAATTGAGTTTATCGATATAGGAACTCCCTACCTGTCATCAAATTTTGCCCCCTGGATTCCTATGTCTAAGTATGAAGTTATGTCGATGTTTTAGTATCAAGTCGACTATGGTTATTATTATTACTATCTAAAATATCAGATGCTATTAAATTATGATAAATATTACACTAGTTGGTAAGTAACCCAAGTTTAACTATCTATAAAAACAATAGTGCATTTGGAGCTGCCACCCCCTTTATTTCAACAAACTGACGATGAGATTTTCGAGTAGCTACTGCTCGAACGTCAAAATAAAAATACTTCAAGCGTTCGATTCTCAAAAACCCCGCTGGTTCGCTTCAATAAAAATCCAACGTAACTTACAAAAAATATACAGTTTCAAATCTTTTATTCAGAGTCACGTAGATGAACCGGTGGGTTTACCAAAGAGCAAAGAGTCCGTCACACTAAAAATGTTTACATCCTGCATCAGCAGATCCGTTTTCACGAGTGAAAACTAAACACACGTAACATTTTGTCATAATACTCTCACATATTTAACGTTACGTGAAAATTAGACCTAGCACTTTCTCGGCCCCAATATTTGCCAACTGATTATCACTAGGAACCTCTTTACACTGACGCCGACACTTCGGCATTATGCTTTGTACTTTGGTCCAAATCGGTTTATAAAAAAGTATTTTATTTTATTTAGTGGCATTAATCGTTGAGCTGTGGTTTAAAATGGATTAAAAAAGCGTTCAAAAAGTAACGTTCGAATTTTAAAATTCAAAATTGGTGTTCGGCTGGAAAAAGGATTTTGAACTAATTGGTGGAAACTGGAAAGCGTAGGATTCAAATACAGAAATGGCGCCAAATGTAATAAATGTTCTTTTTATATTAGTGTTAATTACTGTTTATTTCGTGAATGCTTTGGAAGATAAGGACGTCAGTTTAGTTGAAGCAAGAGGACCCGGACATTATGCGTTGCTTAGTAAGTACACTTACTTTTTTTAAGAAAAATATAACTTAGTAAATAAGCATGGCAGTCGCTATGAATACGGTATTTGACAAAAGTCAAATCAGCTTTTTTTGTATGAAGCATCAAAAACGCTCCGTTACTATGGAATTTATAGGGATTACTATCTTGTGACGTCACAATCAAACAGCGTCCTTATTGTTGGATTTTATGAATTTAAAAATCTTAAAATAGCAAACATAAATAAAAGATCGAATGTTTTCCCGGTATTTTTATAATGTTTATCTGTTGTTAATGAAAAACCAATTTAATTTTACTGTTGTCAAATACCCTTTTGTAGGGTTCGAGAAAAAGGGTGGTAGGTAGGGTAAGAATCAATAAAGATAAAATTATGCATAATGAATAAGATTAAATTAAAACTACTTATCACATGTTTCAAAGACAATAAAAAATTGTTTGATTTGTTATACATAATTATACTGACTATACTTTATCGTAGAGAAAAACAGGAATGTTTTTTTTACTAACTATTTCAAAGTTATTGATTTCGTATGAAATCGAAAACCAGGTGATTGGTGCTTAATCTGATAAACGCAAAATTAATTAAAATAAAACCATCTTATCCAAATATAATAACACAACATTAATAAAGTTTATGCATGTATGTAGACACTTTATTGTACAAAAAAAAACATGTAAAAAAATACAACGGGGAGTTTAAACAAGTTGTGTAAGATAACCAGTATAAGTACTACGAGTACTAGCATAGAGGCATTTCATCCTAGTTATCGGGATCGACAACATATTTTCAGTCTTAGGATGTCGGTCTTGATAATTTAGTCTGAAGATTGCAAATGTGTTTGGATCATAGCTCTCACTTGACATCAGGTGGCCTATTGTGCATGGAACTTTTTTATTTAAAAAAACGCATTGTAATCGGACCATCTTTGTAGGAGCTACGAGGTTACAGTCTAAAATCAACAGTACCCTTACCATCAGTTACAATTACTGTACTCGCTAGCGAATCAAATGTTCTGTCCCTCACCCTCTATAAGAATACTTGCGAGGTCTGCGAGGGAGAGCTACGACTCGCTAGCGCGTACGGTAACTGTACTAACTCATGGTAAGGGTTTCAACTTCTCAACTTTTAGCTTACTTCAATAGGAAAAAGAAACAGCATTATTGACAAAAGATACCCAGAAATATGAAAAAAAAAACAATTAGGACAGGAGTTAATTCTTGAAATGCAGTGGAAAAACCTTACTTCATATCTTCAACACGATATTAAAAACAATAAAACCCCGTAAGGAAGGCAGTCAAGTGCCTCTGCAACATCAAAATTTGATCTTAGTATAAAATATGGCCTAATGACAATTCTTGGATTAAGACTCACCCAATTATTAGGCTGCGCCCACACCGGAGCTTAACGGTGCGTATATTACGGTGTCGTTGCGTAAACAAAAGACGCGGCCATTGTAACAACATGGCGCCGTTTTTGACGCACCGTAATATACGCACCGTTAAGCTGCGGTGTGGGCGCAGCCTTACTCGTGTTTTAAAAGCCTTCAAGGCATTTAGTCTTTAATAGATCACAGATAAACTTGGACACATGCAAACACGTACATTATTCTTTTTTACCGGCTATATACCGACGATTATCAATTGTTTATTTTTGATTTTTCAAATACTATGTTTTTTAGTAGTCCTGCAGATAATGTTTTTTTTAATGTGGTTTACCAGAAACACTGTGGGAGTGGCCATTTTCAGCCGCGACCAATTTTTAGATGAGCGCTCTGTCACGGCATTATAATGAAAAACAATATTATAAAAAAGTACTGGGTTGAAGAAAGAGCACGAATATAAAACTAGCGTATTATTAAACACGAAAAACATAATTATCAATACTCTAATGAGACCCTTAATAATATGAGAGACAGGCTAAATTGTCGGTAAAAAAGAATAAAGTGTTCTAAAAGCATTACATTTCGGCCGTCAAGTAAAAAGTCAACTATGCAAATTTTAACTTAAAAACGTTTCTCTATTGACTGCATTGATATTGCAAGTCCCTCATTTAAATGCAAGGAAACTACGCAAAATTCCAAATTCGAATTCCAGATCTCTGGTTGAATTCTAAATTCATTTAAAGCTTATTGAAATTTACTTTTTACTCCAAGCTGGGCACTAGTGCTATTCATTCCGCAGAATGAATTCAAAGTGGATGCAAGTTTTTTAATTCATTTATTCTCAATGAAAAGGTTTTTTTTCCTTAAACACTGAAAGTACAGTTTTTCTTGTTGAAGTGCTGAAATACTTGTGGCGCGCCTGGCTTAACGATATTTAACGCGAAAGCATTTTTAATTCAAAAGAAACATTAAAGTACTTTTGCTGGACAGCTAAATTTACTATTAATTATAATTATTTTAAATTCTAAACGGAAATAAAACAAAATATGTACCAGTGATAATGATAAGCCAGAGACCCGTAGTCAGCCTCAATAAAAATATCGTTTAAAATCAAATTGTTTATTTATGGAACAATGTCTGTAAGGATTCGCGACAAAATATTTGAGAAGGAAAGTATTTGGGCGAAATATTTTCGATAAAAAAGACATTTAGGTTATTTTAAGTAAAAATGCACGTTTTTCCTGGTACTGATTTTTCAAACAGAAAATTAATTTGTATTTACAGTTTCGCTCTACGCTGTTAAGAAGTAATTGTTTTATATTTGATATTTTTTTCCTTTGTTTCTGTGTTGCGACGGAATACTTTAGAATATTAGTCTAAAAATAACCTACATACCTTCACGCCTGTGTTCTAATGGGGTAGGCAAAGACCTGGGTCTTTATACAACTTGCGCTTCCAGAACATTCATCAGCACGAATTTTTTTTTTAAATGCTGACGGAAATGAATAAAGGATAAACGAAAATTCGGACAGACGATGCATTAGGACAAATGACAATTAGGGATTCCAATATAGACCCGTCGATATAGCCCACTTCTGGGATCACTGTCTTAAACTATCAATAAAATATCTGTTAAGATACCGCTGTTTAAATACAAAACCGCCACAAAACAAAAATAGATATAGTTTCATTTAAAACTTAAAGTATATACGGTGATTTTTTTTTGGTGATCAGGAACCAATTTTTCTATTTCAGTTATTAATGGCGATCACGTTTAAGTCGCAGTTACATGAAATAAAACTTATTTTTTTATGTAAAAAATATATTTTTAAACTAACTTTTAATTGAAATTAATTGTCACCGTAGGGTAGGGTTAGTAGTAATTGTTTAGTCTATGAGTTAACAACACTTAACTGATAATTTAATTGACGTAATATCTGTCAAATTTCCCGCCAAAGCGATGGCACTTGACGTATCTACTTCACTTCAATAATTAATGTAGGATGTCCATGTATCCAGTGGTGATTGGTTTTAACAATATCATTAACTTAAATAAATTAAACAGTGAGTTATTTGTTTGAGGCATCAACTTTTAAATTACATTTTTGTTGCTTATTCATAATTTTCAATTCCTGATCACCGATAAAAAATCACCGTGTATAGTATGCCGAATTTAAATGCAACACAAATACATTTTGATTTGTGTCCCTTCTGTATTCAAGCAACGACGTACTTCTCTGTTGCAGCGCATTTAGGCTTTCTGTTGGCTGCCGGTTTTGGACTGTTCAAAATTGTTCTAAGCATCGTGCTAGTGATTGCTAGTATGAAGGTCATGGTGACCATGGCTTGGGCCCTCGCCATTTTCAAATACGTCCCAGATTTATGGCCCAGCTACAAACAGAGTGCGGATATCTGGCCGAGCTACAAACAGAGTGCGGATATCTGGCCCAGCTACAAGCACAGTGCGGATATCTGGGCCAACCACAAACAGAGCGATGTTTCTCATCATGAGTTCGATTACCATGAGAAGTTTGGACAGGCGCCTAGTAGTATCATGGACTCCATTGTTGGATATATAAAAAGCAAAATGTACTAGGTAAGAAGTAGGCATTTATTGTTCTAAAATTAGTAACTTGAATAACATGAAAGAAGTAGGAGGTTTTATACTGGAAGTTCGAAATCAGAATATTAAGGTAACATAAATCGCAGGCCGTTGTTGTTGGAAGCCTTGTCTGACCTTGTAATGCCCAATCTGATTTTTGACGGAACCATAACTCAATTTTCTTCTACAGTGAGGAATGTCGGTATTACAAATGGACAGAGTTATGTAACTGCCATAGCTCCATCCTTTACGCTCCCCGTTAAATGAACTGCATAGCTACGTCATAGTAACCTTCCTGGGGGCCTATTACGAGCTTTTAGGAAAACATTCTGTTTAATGACATTTTAGATTTCCGACGTAATAAGCCTTGCTTAGAATGGTATTACCAGCCCCCTGTTTACAGAATGGTTAATGCGGAAGCTGCCTGGTTTAATTGTCTCTGGTCATTTTTACTTTTTTATAACTCGAGTGTAAGGGGTCGTTCCGAAAATAATATACGGATTTTTACTAATGTGAGTCATTTTGAAATTTACGAATTCGTGATTCGTTTTGGGACTAATACGAAGTAAATTATACAAACATTTAATAACTAAACAAAACTTATGAAGAAATGAATGAATTTATTTTTATTTAACCCTGCATATTGAAAATAAAAAACTTTTGTTTACCTAGAATCAAAGGGATTATGTGTCGAACGCACTTGACATGGCGGGCGGGTACCTACTTTGTTGATAAATGTAAACAAGCAAAGTTTCATAGGTACTTTTTATAGTGTTTAAGCTTCTCGCTAATGCACACAAAATTGTTTTATTTGAAGTTTACATTTGTGATACGGCGTTTTAATGAAGTTTACTTTCACAAAACTTAGTTTGTCACCTTAAAATCGTGATTTCTGCAACGAGCCGTCGAACTCTCAATACAGTAAGAAAAGTTAAATGAAAAAATGTGCCTGCATTGTTAGCGAAGACGCACATTACATACAACTACAAGTGATCGATACAAGCAATAATTGCAAGAAGCTACAATTGCTTATGTCGCGGGAAACCTCTGGATGAGAGCAGCAGAGGACTGATGATGATGAAAATTGTTAACCACTGTTTGCAACAATAAAGTGCCGCTTTCATTCACTATGTGGTTTTCGGTAGTGCTACCTCGGGCTCCCTCAAAGACATGGGTGTCAGTGAGTGAACCAGTTATAACAGACCCCTCAGCAGCAAAGTAAGACGGCGATTGACGAGACCTGCGAGGCAAGGCGTTCCAATCAATCCAGGAGCAAAGCTTGGAATTCAAGGAATTTTGAGGTTAGTTGGAAGATAATATTCTCATGTAAGGTAAAAAGAAGGTTTTTTGTACTTTAATTATTTTAAACAAAGCCTAAGTTTGACATAAAAATATTACAATTTAATGTTCTAGTTTGACTAAAATATATAACAAATGATTAAAAATTAATGCTTTTTCATCAGGTTTGACAGCGAGATGTCCTCAGGCTTCGGACAACTACTGCATCTGGGTGGACACTGTATCTACACTGGCTGTCGAGAGATGAGAGCTGCCACTGGGACCGTGTCAAGATGTAGAAGCAGCTCCTTTGCCAAGCACTTGTTTAGCTCCTCTTCTAAATGTTAGTTAGTAGCTGCTACCTGTGAACCCAAAAAATCATGTTGTATTAAAAATATATCAATACATTTTTTGATTTGTGTTATACTTATTTAATTACTCAGTTTTGAGACAGTTCTAATTAAAATTTAAAATAAACATACCAAGGAATCATTCTCCTGATGATGAAAGGCTAGCTCTTATAAAAGATGTTGAATATATGCAATAATATGCATTTATCACACTTCACAGCATTACAAACCTGAAAACAATGTTATATTGTTAAAGTAGCTTATGAGCGTTCTCATTGTTATTGGACCATGATATAATTTGGCCATTTCTGTTTAAATAATATTCCTATTCCAATAATATATAATTTTAAGTAATATAATTTTACTTTTCAAAGTAAATTTTATGATAGGCGAGTGATATAAGTCATAGATGAGATATATTATTTGAATAGGAATTGAATTAACTACTTTACATAAAACTATTAGGAAAAGTTATCCTTATCCATAGGTAAAGGCATGTACAGTGTTATAGAACAGATTAAATAAAATAGTTACTAGCGATAGCTCTTAGAAGATGCTTTGCATTGTACTTGGCTTTCACTTTCATGCACTTACTAAGAGCGTGAGTGAGAAGAAGCGAGAAAGTACAAACTTAAAGCACCTTCTGTAAGTGCTCAAAGACTGTATTTAATTTAAATTGACTTACTGGGTGAAATGCGCATTTATAAGAAGGCACTGCATCCAACATTACTTTTCATGTCAGACAACTCGAGCGGACACTGGGTATGTTTAACATTCTATAAAACCTGCAAATTAATAAAATGATTCATAATTCATACAGTTTATACAATTAAAACAAAACGATTTGAATAAAATGGAATTGTAACTGTATAATATTTGTACTGGTTAGTATTTGAAACCCCTAGATATTTGTTCTCCACTACTCATAGAAGTGAACATCTATAAAAAACTTAGAAATTGTGGTAAGTTGGTGCTATCTAATTGAAAGCTTACGCATTTGTGGGTTATTTACTGGTAGGATGAATGTTTGTGCTGCTAATACCTATGACAAATTAGGTATTCTGTTAAATATCTATGTTACCGAACAATAAATACTATGGAAAGATGGCACAAATTCAATCAGTTAATGTAGAACACAATGGATTCTTAATTCTTGAACATCTGCTGTATGTAATACTGTGTTCTAGCAAATAAATATAATTTGAAGAATTATACCTACTTACATAACCTGAACAAATATTAATGATAAACGGATAAAAAGAAACACACAGCATTTCAATTTCTTTTAAGTAGCTTGATTACATACCTTGGTTTGAATATAATTTTAGGGTTTTTACTGTGGCGGGCGTAATTCTTTACGGACTTCCCACCACATGCTAGCACAGATGATATTAGGTATTTAATAATTTCTATAGGTCATCTCATTATTATTACAATGACACCCTGTCGCCCCGCAGTTCCATTTGTCTTTAAGTATTTACTTTCAGCACTCAACAGCGAGTTTCACGGACGAACAGAGCTTTGAAGTACCGCAAATTTCTAGGTCGACCCGTAGTTTGTTTTGAACATATTTTCAAAATAGTTATTCAACGCCATTCCTATCAATGTTGTCCGTTTGTTTTTCGATAAATCAAGAGTAGGCATGATTCTAATACCTCTCTTGCTTCATATATATTTTTTTTTTTTTTTTTTTTTTATGGCATCGAGTTGACAAACGAGCACACAGGCCACCTGATGGTAAGTGGAAACTGTGACCCATAGACATTCGCAATCACAAGACTGCAATGCAATCCTAAGACCGCAAATGCGTTGCCAACCCTGAGGCTAAGATGGAATGCCTCTATGCTAGTCATTTCACCGGCTGTCTTATCCCCAAACCGGAACACAACAATGCGAACACTGCTGTTTGGCGGTAGGTTAATGGATAAGATGGTGGTAGCGATCCGGACGGACCCTGCACAAGGTCCTACCACCCGCAAAAGTAAGTCCTACCATATATAAGTAATTTGTCACTAGATAATCAAAAACGTGAAATTGTAACATGATAACAGTAATAATACATCGGAGACACGCACGTGCACTTATTTTTAACAACTAGTTGAATATTAAATGTGAGAAAAATCTCTTGAAGTTGATAACAAATATTTAACAATTCTGAAAAAGCTACCCGAGACCAGCTTTTTCAAAATGGCTAATTTTGACAGTTTAGGCCGGGAACAAAACGTCAAAAAACACCTCATAATACGATTCTACGCCAGGCAGCGTGGCTGAACGTCTAAAATCTGACGTCTTGAAACAGAATGGCTTTTTATGAGCTCGTAATACGAGTTTGACAGGCAATTTTGTTTTCGCCGAGAAAAGACTGGAAATAAGGAGCTCGTAATAGGCCCCCTGATGGTAAGTAAGATCTGTGGGGTTATTATGACCTATCTGTACCATTCATTTTACGCTGAGAGAAAAGGACAGAGTTATGTAACTGCCACAGCTCCGTCCTTTACGCTCACCGTAAAATGAACTGCATAGCTATGTCATAATAACCCCCCTGTAACCTATAGACATTTGCATTCTCAAGACTACAATCTTAGGACTGTAATCGTAAGACCGCAAATGCGTTGCCAACCCTGAGAACGAATGCAATGCCTCAATGCTAGCACTTTCACAAGGTTCTCTTATTCCAAACCGGGACACAACAATACGAACACTGCTGTTTGACGTTAAGGTTAAAGTAAATTATTACCCTGCACAAAGTTCTATCAACACTAAAAGTACAAATTCTAATATAATACCATAATGTAATCATTATTATATAACTGTTATTACCATAGCAACGCTTATTATAGAATTGTTTACCTGCTTCAGTTATGCGAGTAAAAAAAATATCAAAGCATAAAATATCCATGAAATTTCAAAACATACAAATTTATTCTGAAAATACTACAACTTACGAACGTTCGCACTGAAAGGCAGCTTAGCTTAGTCAGTTACTTTGCGAGTAGTCGTCTAGCGAACGGGAGAACTCTAGTACGTTTGTTTCTCTTCGCTGTTCGCAAGGTGACATGCTAGGCTCTAGGCGTTCACAGGGTTGTGTTGTGAAGCTATAAATGCCCATACAAAATGCGGTAACGTTTCTCTCCCCTTAAACCTAGTTAAATTTTTACGGGTTTTGAATACATAAATATCGTAGATGTATTATTACGTAAAACTAGGTCTACGTCGTTCTGCCTATTCGTGAAAAATATGGTTACAGAACACGTTTTTTTTAAGTTGAAGGTAATTCTGTAGCTCTGCCTATCCCACTTTGGGAATAAAGGCGTGAGTTTAGTTTTAGGCGTGAAGGTATGTAGGTCTGTACGTTTTCCTTTGAAAGAAATAAGTAACTATCCTATACTAACTAGTACTATAAATAAAAAATGGGAACGTTCAAATCTACTTTGTGTAGTACTTATGTATGTACTTATGTCTATTTCTGGGTACACTTTGCACTATGCAAGCCTCAAACGCTTGACGA
Source organism: Acleris laterana (assembly GCA_963966035.1). Classification (NCBI taxonomy): domain Eukaryota; kingdom Metazoa; phylum Arthropoda; class Insecta; order Lepidoptera; family Tortricidae; genus Acleris; species Acleris laterana. The sequence goes on from OZ014440.1 coordinate 1,347,595, forward strand.
ATTTTAACATATCAATAATTATGGTAAGAAATTAAAAATATTAATTCAGTAAATAGGCCACATGAGGGGTCTTTTACACGTTAGTAATATGGTGTAAATCTACCAGCGCTTCGGACAAGACCATCATTGCGAAAGCACCGCAAGAAACTATACTCGGTTACTTATTGGGCTCCTGTGAGGATAATTAGAACTTAGTAGGGCTGGCCAAAGTTTGGGACTAGGTCAATTTGTGTGAGGTTGTACCATGTTTTTTTTTGTCCTCAGGTCATTTTGTCTTCGCAGTGGTCATGAAGCTAATCGCCCTCAAAATAGTTTATGGCTTCATTTTCTTCGCCGTCATCACAAAAGCATGGCATTTCGTGATCTGGTTCATCCATTACCTCAAAGAAAACAAGAAAGAGCACTACATCGAAATTGACCACGACTTCGGTCATCATGACTTCGGCCATCATGACTACGGCCATCACGACTACGGCCACCACGACTACGGTCATCACGATCATGGTCATCATGAATATGGTCATGAGCCTTATACAAGTCAAGGGTATGGTTCTTACAGTGAAAGTTATTACCCACAGAAAAATAAAGGAATGTATGATGCTGATGGATCTTACTCTGTTAAGGGGTCGAGATAATTTATTTTTGAGTGATATTATATATTTAGTATATTATCGGAATTGACCATGATGATCATGACTTCGGCCATCATGACTACGGCCAGCACGACTATGGTCATCATGAATACGGGCATGAGTATTATAAAAGTCCAGTGTATGGTCCTTATTATCTTTACAGAAAAAAAGGGATGGATAATGCTGATGGATAATACTGTATTAAGGGGGCGAGATAATTTTATTTTAAGTTTAAACTAATATTTATTGTAATAGGAATTTAATAATTGTAATTTGTTACGTACATAATAAGTCAACCATTGTTTGAGAAATTGTATGAAAATGTATTTTATTTAATTGGTGAATCATTAAGGAAAATGAAACTACTTACAACAAAAATTATTGACTGTATTTTTTCACGGCATTTTTTCAAAATTTGGAAGAATAAACAAAATGGCCATTATTCTAAAGAATAAAACTGCTTTTGTAGCGATTTTTTTCTGGCTCCTCTTAGTTGCCATAATAAGGTGTTTTTAAGTCCCGCCTGACTTTTTAATTATTCGTAAGTACTTACCTATATTGACTAATGCTTATTTGAATGGCGGAGTGCGCCGTCGTGGATTAAAAACACTATAAATACATTTGTATGTAATAAAAACTAGTCCATAGAATAAATAAATATAATAATAAAGGAGGTCAATATCTTCTTACCGCTCCCAACCACAACCTATATACCTACTTCGCCCATTGAATACAAAACGGACATATTCCAAAATAATTAGCTCTTGCATTAAAAATCTTATACTAATAGCTTTTAATTTTAAAATGCGAAACTGACTCATTTTGGAATGTGTCCGTTTTGTATTCAATAAACGACTTACCAACCTATATTGGAAAAAAACATCGCCATATATATCATTTCCATATAAATTTAGTTCCGGGTGATAACCTTTCTCACCCCCTAAAAAAAGTTCCATTTCCACGATTCGGGAAAATATTGTTGCTGTTTCTTATTTTTTTGTTTCTTTCCATGAAATATAAAGTAATAAGTAAATGGTAAGTAAGTACGCGAAACAAAATTTCCAAGTGACGAATTTCAAAAAATCAGAACTGTATTACAAATGTAAAAGTAAGTCTCCTTTGTGTAGAATTTTCTATTTCCAATATTTAAGGTAGGTAGTTGCCCTCTATGTGGCGTTCTGTTCCACCCTGTATAGCTCACTTTTACTTTTCCTTCGTCCTTTTATCACCTAATTGATCTTTGAACTAACACAAAGACGTTGGAAGCAATTCTGATTTTTATCCTGCGACCCATTTTCCTTTGAACATTGAACCTTTTCCCTCTGAATATAAGAGTCAGTCGAAAAAAAGTTGGAATACCGTTAGTATGCTCATTAAAAATAATAAGCCTACGCGAGAACTGTCGACGCTTTGATAATCGCGCCTGCCTTGATCACTGAAAATGACAGGGGAGGGATTCTAGACGACGGTGATAAAATGTCGATTGGGAATGTATATCGGGGAATGACACGATGGCTATGATAAGATTTTATATTGGGCTACAGCTGGGATAAATGGGTATTGGAATATATTAAATGTAATAAAAAAAACGAAAAGTAGGCTTACTGGTTTACTGTGATTTCTGAGCGATTTGGTAAAGGAAAGATTTCAACGTGTCTGAAACTATCGAGAAATGAACAAATGAAGAAGAAAAACGAAATGAAATGAGGAATGAAAAAGTCAGAGAGAAATGTGGAATAAAAGAAGATGTAGTGACTAAGATTGAAAAGGGCATGCCTCGATGGTTCGGTCATTTGGAAAGGATGGATGAAAGAAGATTGACGAAAGAGATATACAGATCGAAAGTAAGTGGACGGGTCGGAAGGGGCTGCCCTAGGCGTACTTTTTCGAATCAAATCGGAGAAATACTGGAAAAGGGCCGAATCTTAAGTACCCGAAACCGACGTGCGTGCATGACTCGATGTATGAATGTGGAAGAAGCGAAAGAAATTTGTCAAGATCGTAGCAAATGGAAAGAAGTGGTCTCTGCCTACCCCTCTGGGAAACAGGCGTGATTTAATGTATGTAAGAAGAAAACCCAGGCTATCTTGAAAAAAATATATAGTTCATTTTTACAACCTATAGCCTCACAACTTATTTGTTTTACATTATTATAGTCTTTACAGATATTGAATAAAAGCTCTGGGATTGCAAACTGGACGTGTAGACAAACCCTGTATATGTTTTACTGCCACTAAATAGGTCAAACAACTTTTTGTTGTACTACGTTGCCATGGTGACGTTTCCTGGGTAACTCATTAAAACTATGATTTCACATACCGATTGTTTTACGGCTTTTCTCCTGATATCATTTTTTCTAAGAAACTTTATCACTGTTGTCTCCTGGCTTACGGGACAGAATAACAACAACCAAAAGTTGATCCACCCAAATAACCACCTTCTGCTAGCAGGGATTGTAACCGGTTACAAATAAACCGGTATTTATTTAGGTTAAACCGGTTAATTATTTGGGTTACGTCCGACCTACCAGACTGCTAGTCGCCTCTCACCCAATTAATCTTGCAGGGTTGCATCTATGTCTATGTACTGAAATATATGTACCTACAGTCAGCATCAAAAGAAGGTGGACAACAGAAGAACTCAAAATTATCTACACACGATATTATTATCAAGAGAATAAGAGCCAGTGTAGATAATTTGAAAAGTCTCCACCTACTTCTGCTGTTGACTGTACCTACCGGAGCGCGACATTTACGAAATCGAAGAATTCCTTTTTTTTGGTGACCCACCCGATGGTAAGTTTAGTGTGCTCTAAGGAAATCTTAAGACCGTGGCGCCCTCATTACTATTATTATGTTTTCTAATAAACTAAAGTATTGTCTTGGAATCGAACGATAGTTTTTTGTGGTGCAAATAAATACACAATTAGTAGGCTTAATTAAATAAAATAAGTAATAAATAAAGACATACAAAAACAAACGAAAGAACTTCTTACAAACTTACTTAAAACTACACTAATCTAACAAACCGCTACCAGTGGGCATTGTTCCTAAAATGCTGGCAGCATCGCCACGTTGAATGGCAATGCTTAATCTTTGTGCCAAGTACAGGCCAGCATTTTTGTCACGGGTTGCGTCCATCAGGCGCTTTGATATAAGAAGTATATTTGAGCCTTTTGGGGTCGAAACTTTAGGACCGTGGGGACCAGGAGCACACAGTATATTTAAAGATGTATCAGAGCGCCTGATCGACGCTCGCAACCCGTGACCAAAATGCTCGCCTGTACTTGGCACAAAGATTAAGCATTGCCATTCAACGTGGCAATGCTGCCAGCATTTTAGGAACAATGCCCAGTTATAAATTGATTGTTACAAAACTAATGAATAACCTTTATCTTCCGTAACATAAGAATCAAGTAAGTGGCAATCACTGGTCCTTTTCATTACTGCTTCCATCACCCTTGTTCCGTCAATTGATATGAACAAACAAGTACCCATTAAGTGGTAATTTATCCGTTCTATAGTGTGGGTCCCGGAGGGGCGATCGCTGGCCTCCAGACCCCAATCTAAATCTAGAATTAAAGTCCCTGTCTACATGTAATCGACGGAACGACACAAGAGTCAAAAAACTGCTATTGCAAATACTACCAAAACTATGACTACAAAGAGTCGAATTTACTTCCAATTTAAGACTGTAGATATATCTTTTTAATGCAGCACGGTAGTGGGGGCGGTCTCTGTGAACAATTTAGATGATTCTTTCACACAGTTCAAAGTCACTGGCTCCGGAAGGAGTCTAATTAATAGGAAAGTAAGAGTAGCAGGCATTGAAGTTACAGGAAAGAATGTAGTAAGTTGAAATGTGAATGTAAGGTAAAATGTAATGGCGTGTTCTTAAAATTTTTGAGATAATTAATAACTGCGAGAAAAAATATGGTTTAGTCGATAAATTTTTATGCTTGAGATGTGTTGCCTTGGGACAACTTTGGTTTTAAGAGTGTTGCTAGCTGTTACTGTAATCGGTATAGGTTACCACTACTATATAATACGTGATTTATCAAATATAAAATCGGTCAAGTGTGTTTTGTATCGAATCGGCGCAAAGTCACCCTTGACCATTTTCTGGTTTTACAAAATAAAAATAAGTTGAAGGTAAATTTTCTTGTAATGAGGCCTTATTTATTTCATTTTCTTTAAAATTATAAACAAGTAAAGTTAATAGGGATCCGTTGAACTCATTTCGGTTCAACGGATCCCTATTAACTTTACTTGTTTATAATTTTAAAGAAAATGAAATAAATAAGGCCTCATTACAAGAAAATTTACCTTCAACTTATTTTTATTTTGTAAAACCAGAAAATGGTCAAGGGTGACTTTGCGCCGATTCGATACAAAACACACTTGACCGATTTTATATTTGATAAATTACGTATTATATAGTAGTGGTAACCTATACCGATTACAGTATAGGTTACCACTACTATATGGTACGGAACCCTAAAAAGGTCCCGAGTTCCGCCAACAGCTCGCGTGAAAATTCCTTGTACTGTTAAATATACGTACATTCCTGCAATTGTTTCTTATTTTGGGACATAATAAAATAGAAATATCAATATAGACTCTTATAAACATAAGGAGTCGTTTACAAATAAGGAATAATGTAATAAGTACAAAGGTGCCTTTGAAGATATTGTAGCAATGTTTCTTTCGACGGGATTTAATAATAGTCTTGAAGTCGTAATAACTACGAAATAAATAAGTATAGTATACCTTTATAACCAAATCATATCATTACAATACAATACAATACAAATACTCTTTATTGAACACCAAAAGAAAACAAAACACGGAACAGTACATTTTAACTATAGGTATACAACAGGCGGTCTTACCGCTAAATAGCGATCTCTTCCAGACAACCTTGGACAGAGAAATAATAAAAACAAAAATACATGGCAGGCGGTGCAAACTAAATTATACAGAACTCAAACTAAACTACAAGAAACACTTCTGATATTGTAAAAACTACTTACACAAATATAAACTAAGTACATATAAATATACACATAAACAAAGTAAATTAGTTAATAAATACATACTAAATACACGCTAAATAAAATACATACTATTATACAAATATAAAATATATATACATAAATTCTAGAAATCAGCCAAACAAAGATAATACACGAGGTCATAGGATGGTAAAAATAAAAGTAAAGGCAATCATAGAAAAACTACGGAAGCGATAGATAGTATTCCTTTAACTTGTTATTGTTATTGGCTTTCTCTGGCTCAGTTTGAGGCTGCTCGCTCTGAGGCAAAGGCTTGAGGCACGTTGCGGATCAGAGGTGTTATTCTCTCAAAAACAAGGGACAGGCGAACGAACGAGCGAAATCGCAGAGGCGAGTTTAGGTAGTCCCGTCAGAGCGAACAAAACACATTTTGGCGCGTGCATTTTCAATTAAGCAGCCTTATACGTTCAATCCATGAAGAAACCATCCAGCTAAATTGAAAATGCACGCGCTAAAATATGTTTTGTTCGCACTGACGGGACCACATTGAGATTTTGTTTATTTTGTGCACGTCACTAAAAGACTCGCGTGACGTCAAAGTGCCTACACAAAATGTTACACGCTCGGTTCTCATATAAATCGACGAACTCTTTCCTTCTATCTCGATATAGTTCTGTGGACGGGACTCTTTAAACTCGCCGCTTGGACATTCACTCGTCCGTCCGTCCGACCGTCGTCAAGCCAAGTCGTCTTAGCGTCACGAGTGTCACCGGGCCCATAGTTTTAATATAAAAAGAACAAAAAAATATGTTCATGGTAACTTACAAAACATGGATTGGCTTATGTTAGACTGTTTTTTTCGAGATCGTTTCAATAGTAGTAGTAGGCCGTTGTCATAGTAACCAACAGACATACTCGCTTCCACATTTATAACATACATACATACTTACATAAACTCACGCCTTTATTCCCAGAGTGGGGTAGGCAGAGCTACAGAATTTCCAACAACTATAAAAACTTTTTGATAATTCTGTAACCACATTTTGCACACTTAGGCGAAGATGTTTACCAGTGTATTTAGTGACAGGTTGCAAGCCCATCGCCTAACAGTACTATATATACAGGGTGACACCTAAGACGTAATACAAAATTTTATTTTCTGGATCTTCTCATGAGTACGATCAACTTTTACTATGGGACTAATATCGAAATCGGCAGAAAAAAATTGAATCTCCCATACTAAAAGCAATCAGCTGGTTTCACAATTTGTATGGAGACGTCAATTTTATGTTTACGTTTTCGAAGTTGGTCCCATATTAATAGTTGATCGTAATCATGAGTAGATTCGGAAAATAACATTTTGTATTACGTCTTACGTGTCACCTAGTATATTATAAACATGAATATCATTATAAACAAATAACCCAGAGTTTCATGAAAGCATCCCCCCCAGGCCTACACTTAAGTTTGCTACTACGAGTATTATTCAGTAAGTTTCGCTCATTGAGCGTGGAGCGACGAAGTTCCGCAGATTTCGTTATGAGTTGTAATTCCAAACAGACTAGTTTCGACAATAATGCTTTGTGACTTGTAGTTTGAAGGTTAAAGTTTTAACATATTTTGAAACCAGCGGCCCTAGTATGGCTGCGTCTATATCGCGTGTCAAATGTGGATAAAGCATCCGTCACTTTCGTACTTATTTACGTGTCAGAAGGTGACGGATGCACTATCCAAACTTTGTCACGCGACAAACGCAGCCTTATTACGGCACCAGTTTTTTTTATGGAGCACTGGCATACCTCCCGTGGCTTCGTCCTACTAGAACTGTCCTATACCTACTCTCAGCGTAAAATTAATAACCCCAATGCCTTGGTAGAAGCATCCTAATGAAACTGCGCCTTTAAAGATCTCTAGCGTGTCTGTCCGTCCGTAATTTCAACAAAGCCATTGTAACGTGGCCACAAATAGGCTAGTGTCCTTAAAAAATTAAACTAGCCCGTCATTTACATTAGCAAACAATATTGAACACATATTTTTTCTTTTGTCAAATAAACAAAAAATGACGAAGGCACACCTTTATACCACGTTGTGAAGTCACGAGCCCCCACTCCCGACCTTATATTTGTTAAATTTTGATTGATTTTATAAAGCAAAAAATACGTGTTGATAACTTTGATAATCTTACTGATGGACTACTTAGATATTTTTTTGACCCACGACACATCCGCTGTACAATGAACTCAACAAGTTTGACCTTGTCATATTTATATTAACGAGCAGTTGATGTCTGAGATAAAAAGTATATCTTTACAAAGTATAATAAAACATAGTCACTTCCCGTCTCCCGTCGTCTGTCCCTGTGTATGTGGTGGTACGCTTAGATCTTTCAAACTATGCAACGGATTTTAATACAGTTTTCATCAATAGATAGAGCGATTAAAGAGGGAGGTTTAATATGGTAAATTGTGGATTTTGAACGGGTGTTACAATTTTTTTACATAAAACGAAGCGAAGCGATGGCGGGTCGCTATTCAAGCAATTTTTGTCTCACAAAGAATTTAACTTATTTCCAAATACCCAAAAATTTATATTTTTTCATGCATTGTCTAAAACAGGCGTATCCCAATAATAGATTATTGTTATTCCATCGGTAACTTTTTAATTTTTTGCGAGTAAAAGTAGCTTAAATTATGTGGTATTCCAGTTTTTTAGCTATCTCCATGCCAAATTTCTTCCAAACCCGTCCAGCCATTGCAGCGAGAAGTAACAAAGTAACACACACACAAACTTTTGCATTTATAATATTAGTGGGATCAGTGATTACGGCTTGCATAGCCCAGTAGCATTAACTAAGTATCACCGGTAATGCAAGTCGATGCAATTCCAACACAAATCGAACTGCACTGTTGCTGCAGCTTCGATTACCACAATGCAATGTATTGTTCGTACAATGCCACACAAATTCCTCCAGGAAAGCGATAAATTGGAGAGGAAACTATTTAATTGTTTTCATTAGAGAATGTTTAATGAGATTACATGAATTGATTTCCTACGACTCTGTCCAGGGGCCCATTCTCAAAGCGTCTAATAATACTCTACGTCTAACAACTCTAATGCTCGTCTCGAGATGTGTCAAAAATGACAGTGTTCTATGGTTTGACGTTTACTTTGACGTATCTTGTGACGCGCATCTCAGCCAAGATGAGTTTATTAATACACGCCTTAAGTGTTGTGTCTCGTAAATAAAACTGCAACATGAAACAAAACACTAATATTAATTGAGAAACGGCCCTCTGTTTAATAAGGATTCTGTCTTTTTAGATTCGTTTATCACTCCAGTGGGGTTATTATGACCTATCTGTGCCATTCATTTTACGCTGAGAGAAAAGGACAGAGCTATGTAACTGCCATAGCTCCGTCCTTTACGCTCACCGTAAAGTGAACTGCATAGCTATATCATAATAACCCAGTTTGAAAAATATGAACTTTTTTTTTTCAATTTAATTTTCAAAAGATACCTTTAGTTTAAAAATAAATTATCTTATGTTTCAAAACCTAGAGATCAAGTGACCAGTCTTCAGCAATTTTTACCCGACTGCCGAAGGAGGGAGGTTATGTTTTTGACCTGTATGTACATAAAATATACATAAGCGGGTGGTAGGACCTTGTGCAGGGTCCGTCCGGATCGCTACCACCATCTTATCCATTAACCTACCGCCAAACAGCAGTGTTCGCATTGTTGTATTCCGGTTTGGGGATAAGACAGCCGGTGAAATGACTAGCATAGAGGCATTCCATCTTAGTCCTCAGGGTTGGCAACGCATTTGCAGTCTTAGGATTGCATTGCAGTCTTGTGAATGCGAATATCTATGGGTCACAGTTTCCACTTACCATCAGGTGGCCTGTGTGCTCGATTGTCTTCTCTATGCCATAAAAAGAAAGAAAAAAAATTTTGAATGGATGGCCCAATTTCGACAAGCGAGGTGTCTAGATTAGTCTATTAAACTAATATTTTTTTAATTTGCGAAATTTAAACACCTATACACAGCCTTGGCCAAAGGTGTTGAGCACCCATGCGTTTTTCATATAAATAAATAAATAAAATAAAATAAATACATATAAGGGGACAATCTCACACCTATTGACCTAGTCCCAAACTAAGCTCTAGGCTTGTACTATGGGTACTAGACAACGATATAAATACTTATCTAGAGAAATATATACTTAAATACATAGAAAACATCCGTGACTCAGGAACAAATATTCGCGCTCATCACACAAATATCTGCCCGTATCGGGATTCGAACCCAGGACCACTAGCTTCGTAGGCAGGGTCACTACCCACTAGGCCAGCGCGTCGTCCATGTAAAACTTTAAAAGGTGAATTTACTTACATCTTTTATTATAGAAAATTGTCTATGAATTGGAAAGATTAGTCATATTTATTGACGAAAAAAAAACATTTAATAATAAGACCCGACTTTTTCTAGCTCAGATTTCACACGCAATTAGCACCTTCGGAACGATATCTACTAATTATTTGCACATGTTCAAATACTTCTTTATATTTTTACGTTTTTGTGTATTTTTTAATTGGAAAATAATACTTTATTTAAGTTACAATGGAAAACGTGGGGTGCTCAACATCTTTGACCAAGGCTGCATGTACAGTCGGGGTAAAAAAAAGGTTCGTCACTTTTCGATTCTATTTCAACGCTATCATGGTCGAAAAGTGACGAACCTTTTTTTACCCTGACTATACATGGTAACTAAGATTATATTGATGACATTATATAAACAGAATTTGGTTTTTTAAGCTGACTAGATATATTACATAGACATAAAATAATAAACCCCCAATATTAAGATCACCTCTAACCTTCACAGTTGATATTTATCTTAAAAAAAGCCCAACCAATTTTCATAAAACATTGTTTGCAACCATTCTAGTTTACAAAACAATACAATACAATACAAAACACTTTACAGAGAAAACAGTACAATTAAAAATAACACAGGTAAACAACAGGCGGTCTTATCGCTGATAAGCGACACACACAGACAGACAGACAGACAGACAGACAGACAGTTTAAATTGCTTTCTTTCTAAAAAACCTCATCCGAATCGGTTACAATGCCACATACAGACACAGTTGATATTAGTACAGTCGATCTCATATATTATGTATAAACTTTTACAATTTATATAGCAGATTAATCATGACATTAAAATATAGACAACGTACTAAAGTGTACGCATATTTATGAACGCGATTGTGCGAAGCAAGTTGTCACTTGTCAATTTCGACGACGCGATAGCTTAGTTGGTAGTGACCCTACCTACGAAGCTAGAGGTCCTGGGTTCAAATCCCGGTAAGGGCAGATATTTGTGTGATGAGCGCAAATATTTGTTCCTGAGTCATGGATGTTTTCTATGTATTTAAGTATATATTTCTCTATATAAGTATTTATATCGTTGTCTAGTACCTATAGTACAAGCCTAGAGCTTAGTTTGGGACTAGGTCAATTGGTGTGACATAGTCCCCTGATATTATTATTATTATGTATGTCTTTACCAATCACGGAACTATGGGAGTCCCGGACCTTTGGAAGGCGTACATGGAGCCGAAGCCAACACGCAGAGGCCCTTTAGACAAGTTTAATTTAGTAAAGTGATGGGATACCAACCGGCGATTGTCCCTGAGTTCAAACTATAGAGGTATGCTCCCACGGACAACCACCGATTAGAAGAGACTATTTAAGAAGGATGGGAACATTAATAATAAGTTCTATGAATGAACTGATATGGATTGGTGACCTAGGCTATTGATGAAACTACGGCGCCTGCCTGGCCAATGCTAATTACTTTGGTTGAAATGGCAGGCGGTGACTCGCCAACTCAATGGAATGGGCCTCCCGAAATAGCCGCATATATATAGCAGCAGGGAGGCAACAGTTCCAGAGGGGCTAAGGGTGGAGAGGCGCTTCTGGACTTTAAACGACCATAAGGTGCCCACTCGCCACTTATGCAACACATCCACCCTTCGAGCATATAGCTCTTGCGGCTCCACTCTGACCGGCCAATAAAGGCAAGCCAGAGGTGAGGGTCTGTTCCTCGTCATTGTACACCGCAGCCGGCCGGTGAAGGCAAGCGTGAGGTGAGGAACAGGACCTACCCTCGGGAGCAATCAGGTACGTGGTGTCGCCACTCACCAACAGCTCGCCACTAGCTGCCCTATTATTATTATTATTATAATTCTCAGTTCCTGACCTGAGTCATGGATATTTTCTATGTATATAAAGTATATATTACTCTATATGCATGTTTACCGTTGTCTAGTAACCACAGTCAAAGACTAGAGCTAAGTTTAACACTACGTTATTTCGCGTTACTTTGTAACCTAACATTTATTTTTGTCGTTTTAAAATTTAAGCGCTTTTATTTCTAAAATAACGTAAGCTTTTAACGCTCTTCTCCTTTAAATTTCGTGTCCAACGCCATTACCGTAACTTTCCGTCGCGTCGCATAGGTGGCGCCACTAATTGAGTTCTCAGCCGGTTTCTGGACATGCCGAAACGTTGGGTAATCGCATTAGTTTTAGACCGGGTCTTTGCTGCTGACTTTAGGTTTTGACCAAGAGTTAGCGTAGAGGTTTGTGTTTCAGATAGGCAACTGCACATGCATGCACTCACGCTTTCATTCCCAGAATGGGGTAGGCAGAGCTACAGAATTACCAGCTCTAAAAACTTGTTGATAATTTTGCAATCACATTTTGCACAATCAGGCTTATCTTATCTTATCTTATCTTCTTGATGGGGTCCTTACGGATACACTTCGACCCTATGGGATCTTTTGTGTAATTAAATTACCCCTCTTTTAGCTCTTGATCCAATGCAGCCTCCACCCCTTCCAAATAGCGGATAGTGGAGTGCAATGGCAGAGCCTTGAAATCGTTCGGTTCTGGGTAGCCACAACCGAGGATTTTCATTCTTACTCCGGCGAGGGCATCACATTCACACAATAAGTGTTTCATTGTTTCCACCTGCTCGCCGCACATTCTACAATCTACAATCAGGCTTAGATGTTTACCAGTGTATTAGTGATAGGTGGCAAGCCCATCGCCTAACAATACTGCAAGCCTTTATTCCCTTAGTCGCCTCTAAGGACATTAGGACCTCCACGGGAAGACATGGAGCGGCACTATTCTAACCAGGCAACCACACAGGCGATTGTGCCTTAATTAACTCATATGTTTAAGTACAATCACGAAATTTACTTCCTAGTCCACTTTGGACTGTGTCAAATTGACACTGTAAATAAATTCATAATATGTCTCTTACGTTTTGATTGATTACGTCACTTTGACATAGTCAGTGGACTAGGAATTAAATTCCTTGACTGTACCACGTATTTATCTATATGTATAAGTAGGTATATAAAATATTATCTACATCTCATAAACGCGGGCGCGCTTTTGCGGGTGGTAGGACCTTGTGTAGGGTCCGTCCGGATCGCTACCACCATCTTATCCATTAACCTACCGCCAAACAGCAGTGTTCGCATTGTTGTGTTCCGGTTTGGGGATAAGACAGCCGGTGAAATGACTAGCATAGAGGCATTTCATCTTAGACCTCAGGGTTGGCAACGCATTTGCAGTCTTAGGATTGCATTGCAGTCTTGTGAATGCGAATGTCTATGGGTCACAGTTTCCACTTACCATCAGGTGGCCTGTGTGCTCGTTTGTCTTCTCTATGCCATAAAAAAAAAAGTATTTACCAAATTCGGAATCGAGCCCGGGACCGCAAGCTTCATTTGTAGGATCACCAAAGAGGTTACTCGGCTATCAAAATACTTATGTGTGATACAAAAGAATTCTAAATTAAAAAAAAATACAATCAATAAAGCAATCTGCCCCAGTTTTTAGCGAATCTCAATCACATTTGCAGTTAAATCAGGTGAAAGTTGCATTTACCGTAATTTACTTCTACAATGCAGCTCGCGAAGGAGCGCAAGAGTTTATTTAGAAGTTGTTTAACTTTGAACCTTATGAGTACAAAAGCACAAGACAGTGTAATCATTTTAACAACAGCATTATAATGGATACTATGGTGTCCTAGGAGTGTCACTTGGGTGGCAGGATTTTAGGGTTCCGTACCTAAGACCAGACGGAACCTTATTATTAAGCCGATGTTGCCTGTCCGCTCGTCTGTCTGTCCTACCTTTGAAGCTGTATCTTTTGAGCGTTGGATTTTTAAACAAATAATAATAAATTAAAAGGCATAGTAGTTATGGTCCTCATTCGAGTTTTTTTTTAAATGCGTACAGACGTCAAACTTGTTGTAATTAGGTATAATGCAATCCCTAAACAAAATCACTTCGTTCACATGTCCCACTTCGTCAGCAACCCCATTTCGTCCACGATCCATTCCCAATTCGTTTACTTCCTATTTTGTCAACATTCCCATATCGTCGGCTGTAGGTTCAATTAAGGTAAGGGACAAAACACGCAAAATGAGTTGAGTATACAGTTTTGTTCAGTTTTTTTTTCTCTTTCGAATGGTGTATATGAAAAAATTCTAGCTTTAAAAAAATGTTCCTTACCCCAATGACTTTTTAGGGTCTTTCGTCAAATTAGCAGCACAAAAATAGTGTATCTAAACAAATATTTAAAATATCAACTCGAAATTGGTGTAATTGCCAGCACCTACCAAAATTAAATAAGGTAAGGGTCTACATAAACCACTAATTTACCCTTACATGGTTTATTTTCAAAGAAAACTTGATAAAACTGGACTTACATTGATGCCTTTGCGACGTTAAAAACTAAATAACACCTATACATCAAATGGATTTTCATGAATAATGAATTAGTTGCTCCTTACCCCAATTTGCATTGTCATACTTTTAAACGGATGCCGACGTTACACCAATTTTATTTGAATCACATTAGCTTTGCTGTCCGTTACACCAATTTGCTGCTAAGAAAGTATAAATATTATCCTTGTTACCTTTATTTACAAACACATTCACAACGCAAGAAGAGCACGTGCTTGCACTAATGCTGTCCTTTTCTATTCCGCAACGGCTTCATGTGTGCGAAAGAGAGAATGATATTAGTGCCTAATCTATCTATGCACGGGCATCAAACAAGTCTCTAGTCAGTGCGCTTTCACTTGCCGGTTAGTCGGGATTGATTTATAATTTTTAGGGAAATTATGTGATAAAAATGGAAAAACAAAAGCATTTAAACCGTTTGCTTCGACGCTGACAGGAATTACTACAATTGGTGAATAAAATAACACAGTTTTTAAATATTATTATTGATCTTAGTTTTAGTAAATATTGATCTCAATGATTATAATTATTTATAGGATGATGTTTATTTTTGATACTAATGATAGTAAAGATTATTTAGCAGTAAGCCTTTCGGCTGAAGGTAAAAGTTACCATTTAATTTAGTATTAAGGTTCAAAAATAAGTATTTACTGTTGAAACAATAATTTCTACCTAATATAATAATTATAATAAACAATGTCATAAGTGTATTTTTACGAAATTCAGTTTAATAAGATTACACTTGTTTGTTTTAGTAGGTAGTTATAGAAGTCATCGGGAAACGATAAAAACTGCTTACTATACGTACCTAAAACTTATTACCATTTATTTTTGATTAAAATAATCTAATTAAGAACAATTGTTTTATTCCCTTTCCTAAAAATGTTCTTTTATATAAGGAAATTTTTGTATGTAAGGGACGCGCAAAATGTGCACGCACACTTGCAATTAATTTATCATCCTTTAAACGAATTTCAATAACGATTTCAAGATTCAAAATACCTTTACGTTAAACACTAGTTCTTCGTTTTTGCTCAAAAATTCCTTTACACTATTACGTCTTCAGTACATTTTTCTCCAAAAAGCCCCTTACACTAATTTTTTTCATTAATCCGTGGTATCTAAAGGAGAGGTCAATTTCACGTAAGAGACGAGACTACAGAAAACTTCGATGTAAAGGACAGTACTAACGGAATAGGTTGGTGTAAGGGACATCTATTTTCTAAAATAACTGTATTATTTAAACTAACGTTAGATAAAAAGATAGAGCTTTGAAATATAAGATTATAAGTGAAATCAGATCCAAAAAAGGTTTGTTACAAAAAAAGTTATGAATTATTTAGTCCGAAAAAAAACTTTGTCGGGCTCTCTGAAAAGTCGTATTTTGTCCCTTACCTTAATTGAACCTACAGCCGACGATATCGTCCATATTCCCATTTCGTTCACATGTCCCACTTCGTCAGCAACCCCATTTCGTCCACGATCAATTCCCAATTTGTTTACTTCCTATTTTGTCAACATTCCCATATCGTCCATATTTTATTTTCCTTTTTTTTTTGCTTTTATTCTACTTCTGATTTTACTTTACGCGTGTTAGTTAAGCTAGGAATGTTGACGAAGTGGGATTGTGGACGAGGTAGGAATATAGACGGAATGGGAATGTGGACGAAGAATATTTCATAAGGTTTTTATGAAAAAAAAATTACATCCGGGCGACGCCGGGCGCGAACAACTCTTAATTAATATAATATTACCGTTTGTTCTTTCAACATATTATTTTGATCTTTCATTCAGTTACGATTTATGGCCGAACCCTATATTCAAACCGCGGATAGATATAACCGCTTACTTCGCATTTAAATTTGACACATTTTAAATGGGAAAATGTCACATTTTAAGCCGATATATGTATATATACATCAATCCGCGGTTTTAATAATATTAATAAGGTTCCGCCATTAATAAGGTCACATACTGTTTAGACCGTTCTCGCTCTTACATCGACCGCGCTCTAGCCAAGACGAGCTTATCAGTTACCTTAGCTAGACCTGACATTTAAATGACGTGAGGTTGCTGTTTTTATTTATAAGGGAATTTCTTTTAACGTTCAGGGCGTCTATTCTAAGACGACCACAGACGACAAACAATATTGCTTATGACCTGGGGGGTTATTATGACATAGCTGTGCAGTTTTGTTTACGCTGAGAGAAAAGGACAGAGCTATATAGCTGCTATAGCTCTGTCCTTTACGCTCGCCGTAAAATGAACAGAATAGCCTTGTCATAATAAACCCCAGTTATCGTATTGTTAACGTCTTCAACGCTCTTAATTAGGTACTTAACAGGGCCAAAACAATATGGTAAAAACTATATAGATTTTGGCCTGTTACCGTATATATTGTCAACGTTTTGATAGCTTTTTTACACGACTATATAAATTGGCGAGTTTAAGTAGTCCCGTCAGAGCGTACAAAACGCATTTTACCGCGTGCATTCTCAATTAGGCAGCAGGGCTTCAATTCTACCGAACGATTGAACCTATAAGGCTGCCTACTTGCAATATATTTTGTACGCTCTGACGGGACTACTTAAACTAGCCGATTTATATGTGCTGCATTATACTAAATTATTTAAAGAAAGGCAAAAGCTAGTAGATCTGCAGGCTAAATTCAAAAATATCTCCTTAAGCCAAATACCGTTTTTTAATACAACAACTTTGTATTACTATGACATTGTCCAAATAATCTCACGTAATTCTAGAAACAGCTTTAGCACCTGAATTGTAAGAATAAAACATCCTTCCGTAAATCAGAAGGGTCATTTGGTACCAACAAAAAGAGATTTTATTTTAAGTTCACATTACACACGCTGCATGATAGCCTGGTTGGTAGTGGCTATCTATGAAGTTAGCGGTCCCTAGTTCAAATCCCGGTAAGGGTAGAATATTTGTGTGATGAGTTATGGGTGAGTATTAATTTATGAGACTTCAAAGTTTTTTTTTAATTTCTCTTTGTAAAGGTGAAGAGTTTGTTTGCTTGAACGCGCTACACTCAGTAAGTAGCAATTTCACTGTTTGTCTTATCCCCACCGCAAAACAGGGGAGTGATTCTCTCAAAAACGTGTAGTGCAAGTAAAAACACAATATGGGATACGTAACCAACTATAATAATAATTACTCTTTGAGTAGTCAACTTAACGGGATGTGGCCACTTTTTCCAGTTAAGTTGATAACTCAAAGGTGAATTGTTATTAAACTATGTGATATACCCTATAAGTTGTGTTTTCATTTGTAGTATAGAAACACACCGTCCAATTTTAAGAAAATACTTTAGTTTATTAGAAATTACAATAATATCAATGGGGGCGCCACTGTACATCCGGCGTACGCTCGGCGCAGTCTTAAGTAATCCCGTCGTCAGAGCGAACAAAACACTTCTTAGCGCGTGCAAATTCAATTTCGCAGCATGGCTTCTGTTGATAAGATCGAACGTATAAGGCTGCCTAATTGACAACATTTCATTTTGGTGACACCTGCAAATTACTATACGAATCGAAAGGGTTTTGCCTCCTGAACACGGCAAAATATTTATTTAGATTTATTTTTCTTTATTTACAAAATTACAAGTAAGTTAATAAAAATATCGAGTTTTACCAATACTATGCCTGAATAGATATAATACCATTGACTTTTTCACGAGAAAAAAGCTGTCATACTTCAAATTTGACATTGACACTATTGACAGATGGATAGATACTTAGAGAATTATCGGTTGACATGATACTTTTTTATGTACAGATTGGACTAACGTAATAATGTCCATTGTGTCACAGGTTTCCGAAGCGCGTCTTAATGTAAGAAAAATATAATCGCTGTTTATAGTAAATAAATTGAAAAAAAAAAATATGAAGTTACGCCCTTTTAGAATATACTCATATACTCATATACCTACTCATTTATTCATAATATTATTAAAATATTACATGTCACGTTATAATAATTACAAAAATTACATTTAAAGTTAAAGTACAAAATTAATTTATTTATCCGGTACAATATTACAATGTCTTGCTGGTAAATTTACTGAAGAATTCTTTTATGTCGTAAAATGCGTTATTAATTAGTATTTTTTTTAATTCATTTTTAAAAGAATTTTCGTTTGACAATTTTATGATGCTGTCAGGTAAGGCGTTGTAAATTTTTGGGCCAATTACGTGGGTAGTTTTGGTAGACTTAGCCAATTTAGACCAGGGTCGATAATTTTTAAAACCAAAAAAAATAATAGTAGGATGAAACCCATTAGAAAAGGAGGGGAATATTATAAAAATAAAAGGAAAAATAATTTACGGGCGATCTGAGGTCGGGAAGGGGATGGGGGTGAGTGATATTTTATACATTTTTAATAGATTTATAATAATAATATATTTTTTATACATTTTGACATTTATTTCTTTAAATTTTTTTTTTTCATGGGAGTTTATTCACGATAAAATAGTGAAGGCATTATTAATTCGATTTTGTTTTTCAGATTATCAGTATGGATGATTGCATTTTCTGAGAAGATTTACTGGAGTAATAACATATATTTTTTTTTTCACCATCGGAAAGTAGAGATTCAACGAACAGAAACCATACCAACTTTTTGAAAAAAACTGATATTTTGACGGGTGAATTTTCGATTGAAAATTAGGGTGTTTTTTCGATATTAATTCAAAATGAGGTGAAAAAATAAATATTTTTAATCAAATAAATTACAGCGTATCTGGGACATAAAAAGGTAAGTTTTCACCAAATTTCGTTAAAAAAAAATTTTTTTGTAAAAGATAAAAATAAAAAATCAAAAACTTGGTTTTTTGGATTTTTCACATAAATTTTGAGGTTATGTGAAAAAAGTGTAAAGACAAAAGTTTTAGATCTTTTTATTACCTACAACTTTGCCATTTGTCTTTTTTCGATAGGACTTTTAGTTTTGCCGGAAATCGAGAAAAACCGTTTTTTACCCTTAAAAACTCACCCCCATCCCCTTCCCGACCTCAGATCGCCCGTAAATTATTTTTCCTTTCATTTTTATAATATTTCCCTCCTTTTCCAATGGGTTTCATCATACTATTATTTTTTTTCACTTTTTATTATTTTTAAAGGCTTCTACCCTGGTCTAATTTACATGTTACCGTCTTGAGTTTTCCGGCGTGATTATTTCTTAAACCTTTATGTGAATCAGATCTTACTGGGAAAGAGTCAATGTTTGTTCTCGTGTAGCACGCCATGTTGAAAATGTACTGTGATGCAACCGTCATTATCCCTAACGAAATAAGTACATCTTAATAAATTAATAATAAAATAATTATTCATTCTAGAGAAAATTTACAACTATTAGTGTCTTCCTCCTTCCAAACAGTATCTATAAAACGAATAAAATTAAAGTCTTGAAAATATGAAATCTTGTCAATTGAGAATGCATGTGCTAAAATGAGTTTTGTTCGTTCTGGGACTACTTAAACTCGCTGTTGCCACATTCACTCATTCGTCCGACCGCGTTTTTGAGACAATCACACCCCAGAACAATGTGAACACCATAGTTGAGCCACAATAGAACTTTATAATAAAGACAGCGCCAAGTCGCGGGAATTAAATTTAGTCGTTATTATTCTATGGTGCCTTAACTGTACTGTACTGTCTTAATTTCTATACATGTATGTAAATGTTTAACTGTTAACAAATAGTAGGTGACAATTTGGAAGTTTGACGTTTGACCTGTGTAGGTAGGTATTACCTGTCAAAACCTGCCAAGTTCCGGGCAGTAAGAGGGACAGAGTTATAGCAGTCATATAGCTCTGTTACTTTTGCTCAGCTAATTTCTTTATGGATCGTTTAAAACTTGATAAGATAATTCAGCACCGGAGCTATTTTAATGGGACACTAGGCGAACTGGCGCAAAGGTCACTAAGGGCATAGTTACGTCATATTGCAATAAAGAGCCCTCTTTAAATACCTACTTCTAACGAAATAGTTCGAAATAAAACATTTATTCATTCATTCATTCATTCATTCATTAAAATCGTGGCTCATTCAATAACGCTAGTGAGTTCTCATTTATCGACTTCCTATATACATGGCGCTTCTTCTCCGCATTATTGCCGACGTGTAAAAGAGCCCTCAAGTGGCCAATTTACTGAAAAAATATTTTGAATTTAAATTTAAATTGTTTAGTTTTTACAAAATAATTACATTTCCTTTTTTATTTATCTATACTAATATTATAAAGCTGAAGAGTTTGTGTTTGTTTGTTTGCACGCGCTAATCTCAGGAACTACTGGTCCGATTTGAAAAATTATTTCAGTATTAGATAGCCCATTTATCGAGGAAGGTTATAGGCTATCATACTCACATAAACCGAAGCGAAGCGAGGTTCTGTCGCTAGTGTAAAATAAAGAAGATGATGATAGGCCAACGACATATTAAACTTCTTTGTTTTTGTCCCTTGGGAAGAAATTGCCATAATCGCCACGCTTGTTTGGCGATCGCAGTTTCGTGTTATAATGTCCAAAAGGACGCTGCTGCCCATCCTCTGGTATCCTCTGGACTCCCTTAGTCGCCTTCTACGACACCCACGGGATGAGATGGGGTGCTGCAATTCTGGCCCGGACGCCAAACGGTTAACTGCTGGAACTGCCGGATGACATCAGCAGAGGACCGATCGTTGTGAAAAACCTTGGGAAAGACCTTTGTCTTGCGGCTGATGATGAAGATGATAAAGAACTTAGAATTTCTTAGTTTTTTGGAGGTGTTCCTTCTCTGACTGGACTGGACCAGTCTATTTTCTTTTATTCTCAATTTACTTTGTATCGCACGGTCCGTATTTTTAGTGTCTGTTAAGAAACGATAGCAGCAGTAATAGAGGTCGTAAACTAAAGAACAAGTGGTGTACTAACGCTTTGGTGCAGTAAAACAGGCAGCGCCGCGCGCGGACAATGTATTTTACTATCCGAGTGTTTTTAAGTGCAGCAGGGTTTGGGGATGTATCTATAGGGCTGACTTTGTTTTTGGGGTCGAAAAAATGGAGGGGTGTTATTAACCCCCAAGAAAAAAGATAGGTATGGGTTTGAGTGTGGTTATACTTTTCCCCATTTTTTCTTCTGGTAGCAATAATTGCATTATCTTAATTTCCCAATCTGGTAGTTATCTGAATTATTAGGTTTATCATTTCCACAGAGTCGAGGGCGGAGCTCCTACTTCTGGGTGGTTTGGC
Source organism: Acleris laterana (assembly GCA_963966035.1). Lineage (NCBI taxonomy): Eukaryota > Metazoa > Arthropoda > Insecta > Lepidoptera > Tortricidae > Acleris > Acleris laterana. The sequence continues at coordinate 1,369,323 of OZ014440.1, forward strand.
CCTTCGGACTTACTGCAAAACTAACCCTAAACGTACCTACCTATTTCGGCCTAATTAGAACGGTGAAATTTGCGATTGGGAAAAATACAGAATTGTAAATATGTGCAATTCGGTGAAATCACGAATAGGAAAAATTGCAGCGGGAAAAATTTCTTCGTGGAATATGCAAGTTCGGGACATATAATGATACACCCATAGTTACTTAAATAAATAAATAAAATAAGCATAATAATAGGGTATGCTAAGATAGTTTGGTCTGGTAGAAAGGATGGATGAAAAAGAGTTACGAAAGAGATATGGCGAGCGAGAATGAGCGGAGATGTCGGTAGGGGACGTCCTAGACGGACGAACGGTGATCAGATACGCGATGTACTGAGTAAGGGCCAAATCAAAAGCACCCGAAACCGACGTACGTGCATGAGGAGATTGATGAATGTAGAGGAAGCGAAAGTTGTGTGTTTAGATCGGTGCACCTGGCGTTCCATAATCTCTGCCTACCCCAGAGGGAGACAGGCGTGAAGGTATGTACTCGTATGTACATATGTAAGAAATAAATACTGTGTGTTTACTATGATAACGAGTGGTTTCAATAAAAGATTTCACCGAGCGTAATAGAATTAAGACTGTAATAAGCCTGTCCAGACAACTGGTAATTTAAATAAACCGGTCCCGTTTCTCACAAAACTAAGTCCCATGAAAGAAACGACATTATTTATGGCTACAATTTCCAACCGTATTTTAAACTTTTCCTCGAGAAAAGTGTACATTAAGTTATAACAATACTTAATAAGTCTCGTAAAAGTTTCTCAGTAAACATTATATGCTTTCCCTTTGTTCGCGGGCTCAAGAAGGATTTGTTAGTTTGTTTGCCTAATAGGGTTATGTTTTGAATTAATTTGATAGTACTCGTAGTGCCTACTTGAAGAGAAAAAACACCATCGTTCGTTAATTAAAACATATACAGGTCGATTCACAAGAGCTGGCACGAATGAATTGAATGAGTGAATGATAGTATACTAGTGTGTAAAATAGTAACGGGTTTTCGGTTTGAAATTCGAACATCGGTTCATAGGACGGCACTCACACAATGATAGGTGACATTACTTTCGTTCAATCCATTCCTGCCAACTCTTGTGAATCGACCTGTACAGATGCATATACTTAATAGAATATCGATGAACATACATACATATACATAAAGTAACGCCTTCGTTCCCTGTGTGGGATAGGTAGAGCTACAGAATTACCTACAAACATGCTACAACTCAAAACTTCGGTAGCTACATTCTGCACAATTAGGCTAAGATGCCCGTGTGGTCGCTTGGTTAGAATAGTGCCACTCCATGTCTTCCCGTGGATGTTGTAAGAGGCGACTAAGGGAATAAAGCCTTGTAGTACTGTTAGGCGATGGGCTTGCAACCTGTAACAAATACACTGGTAAACATCTTAGCCTAATTGCGCAAAATGTGGTTACAGAATTATCAATAAGTTTTTAGAGTTGTTGGTAATTCGGTAGCTCTGCCTACCCCACTCTGGGAATGAAGGCGTGAGTTTATGTAGGCTAAGATGCTTGTTTAAGGTTTGTTTATAACTTATAACGTTGAATTGATATATAAAATATCAAACTGACAAATGTGTAAGTGTGAAAGTGGTGGAGACCGAACTACTGAACGATCAACATCAGGTACATTAATGCGGTTTGTCACGATTTGCGTAAATACTAATTGCATGATCTCTCTCTCTATAATAAACAAAATGATATAATTATCATTATACATAACAACGAAATGGATAATTTATTAAATCATTATGTCCGGTTAAAAGCGAGTTATACTCGCGTCGAGAGGGTTCCGTAAAGACGTAATATTTTTTTGATTGAATGTATTATGTATTCCTGTAATCTACAAACAATAAAGTATATTTTGTATTTTGGGCAAAATTTTGCTTGGGTGCTTCATAGGACCGTATTAATAAACTCATCTAGGCTAAGACGCCCGTTACAAGATACGTCAAAGTAAACGTCAAACCATAGAACACAAAATTTTTGACGCATCTCGAGATGAGCATTAGAGTTAAGATTAGTTTATCAATACGGCCCATTAGCTCTCATAGCTTTCTAGGTTGGGTCACCACGTCACGCCAGTGCGTTGTCAAAGTGTCGTCAAATTGGTCGTTTTACTAACGGAATGTTAACAAGGCTTAAATAGTTATAAAGGCGGAACTAATTACAGGTGACATGACCGTTCATGCTTGCTCTAGTGGAACTACTTATGTCACATCCATGTATCGTTAGCTGATGATACTTGGTCAAACGTATGGAAACATCATTTCTGTATGAATTACAAAAAAATGGTAAAAGAAAATACCTGTTTTTAGGCCTACTTGTGCGTAAGTACTGTTTTTCTACTCGCGTAGGTACTAAGTATAAACAGCTAATATTGATATCGTTGAATGTTTCAGAATACCATCTTTAGAGAACCGCAGCGTGAAAACGATTCTATAATGAGCGTTGCCATGGTAATAACAGTTCTATAATAATCATTATGCATAACAGAGCAGAGTGCGCGCCAGCCGCAACAGCGTTCTGGCCATGATCGCCAACCGCCTAGATTGTCCGTACATGAATCACTGCATTAGTCTTCATGTTCGGACCCAGGTGACTAATAAGTGACAGGTTATGTAAATAAAAAAATATATTATTCAATGTATCACTAAATGTATCACTAACATAGATGTAAGGATAATCTCTTTTTGTCACTAGTTAACCAAATGAATACTATGATTCATTTGGTTAATGATTTGAAATAAAATATTTGAATTTGAATTTGAATTTTTGAATTACCACCTTATTTGACTTTAGGCATTATAATAAATATTCAATGTAAGGCTGTAAGTCTTGCAATTAGGTTTTGCCACTGTTAAAATAGTTGTAATATGTTTGTGACCATTTTTCAAGCGTGCTTGTCGATGACTGCACTTTTGTTTCCTGCTGTTACCGAGATCTAACTCAAAACTGACTTAATCTTCGTCAAATACAACGGAGGTCCTGCTTCGTCATTAGCTCTTAGATACCATAATACGTATTTATAATGTTACATTGACCTTGAATTCGCTAAATATAAAAAAAAGCGAATAAAAAACTTTATATACTAGGAATTATAACAAAACAAAAATATACAGAACTACAACCAAAAAGGCTTGCTTTATGCTCCTAGCCCTAGCTCACAGATACCTTGGCTGGCATAGCAAAGTGAATGATAATTGACTTGCAAGATTTTTACTACGTCAAATACAGCCGAGATCCAGTCGATTTCGTCATTAGCTTTTAGATACCATAATACATATTTATAATGTTACTATTTATAACATTGAATTCGCTATTTAATTTTAACACTAAAAATACAATTAAAATAAAGCGAACCAAAAACTTAACATACTAGGAACTATAACAAAACAAAAATATACAGAACTACAATCAAAAAGGCTTGCTTTATGCTCCTAGACCTAGCTCACAGATACTTGGAGGGTTTCAGCTGATTCCTAAATTAATTATGTCATGATATTGACATTCAAGATTCTAACTACCTATAGATAAATATTTAATGACAAACAAACATGTGCAGTTAAGTAAAAACTAAGATATCCTGTTATTCATTTACCGCACTATGAATAGCGCCAAAGCTAAGCCCTTTAATTGGTGCCTTGTGAAACACTACTCATTGCTCGCGTCACTATTTGGTCGCTTACGAGCTTAGGCTTGTGGTACGAAATACATCGTTGAATATTCCGCCATATTCTAAATGGCGTAATACGTAAATGCGTGGTTTGATATGCGACTTTTTTTTAATGTAGCAAGATCGAATTTGCGCTAGCTGGGTGATTGCAGTTGCCTTATTTTATAAGTGGGGGTGAAATTACCCTACGTTTGTAAACGTAAATGAACCATGTCGTGAGGAAGTAATTTTTTTAGTGTAATTTTATGATTTTTGATGTTATGCTAGGTAGTATATTTTATGGCCTCCTTTTGTACGTTTTTATATACTTTTTTTTGGAAACAGGGGTGTTATTTGTTCAAACAACTCATCTCTAAATTCATCGACGAATTATTAACCGGTAACTTAAATTGTCCCGCGCTGATAGACACGTGGAATATATCTGGGAATGGTTTATGTGTAATACAGCATTTACAAACATACGTAAGACCTTATTTTATCTTACAGTTTGGCCCTTTCCGGTACACTTTGACCCTTAAGGATCTTTTGTGCAACCCTCTTACACACTCAGCCGTTCGAATGTGCAGGTTTCGTCACGTTGTTTTTCCTTCACCGTAAAAACATCAGATGATGCAATTAAGTTAGAATAACTCATTGGTACATATAATGGTGACCGCAGAGGTTGGAACTCGGTACCTTACGGTCACGGTTCGACCCGGTAAGCCACTAGGTCACCGAAGCTCTTCTACACTTAAGGCCTACCTTCTGCCTTGGCTATGATATGACGAAACTTTTGACCGCGCACGACAGTGTTATGGAATTAGCTTACTTTTACTACTTAGCTTCAATAGACGAACATACTCTTTTCTCGAACGCCGGCAACGCAGCTGCAATATCTCTCCTGACGTCCATGGGCAGCGGTGATCACTTCACATCAGGTGACACGAAAGCTCGATTGGCCCCTTAGCGTAAAAAACTGCTTAATACATTCTTATTAATTTGACGTGACGCAACTTGAGGTCACTCTGTTCGTAGAGGTAATAAAACAAAAAATAATTATAATAAATAACATTTTTATTCATACGAAACGAATAACACGATAAATCTCAGAGCTGGTTACATACAATACAATTTTTATACCAATTTTTCTAAATGTGTTGGTAAATGAAACGAAAACACTGAAACTCCATTTCAACCAAACTAGAATAAAACCTAGTTACCTACTAAATAATTGACCACTTCATTTGAAATTTCTACTGCAGTTTGGTCGAATTGGGTTTTTTATTCGCATTATTTTTCACGTACTCAAAATTGTTCTGAAAGAGCACATTTTAGGCTAAGATTATCGTTCACAGCACCGCTTTAAAGCTATCAGTCTTTTTTTAAACTCCTAGGCCGAAAGTTCACTCGTCCGTCTCGATCAACGCGTAGTCCAGTCCATTGCCACTGACGCCTTTTGTCACTTCATTGTCCTTCACGTGCTTGGTAGAGTTCTTCAGTTCCTTCTTCCTGATCTTTCCAACGTGCGATTTCTCAAACATCTGCAACTCTACCAATGGCGAAGCCGAAGATGGCTTTCTGTACGGCGATTCTGAGGACACTTCAACTTTCTCCGAAGAAGCTTCTACTTTTTCTGAGGACGTTTCAACTTTTTCTGACGACGTTTCCAATTTTTCTGACGATGTTTCAATGTCTTTTTCCGATGACGCTTCAATTTTCTCTGAAGACGTGTTAATTGGGCTTTCTGAAGACGTTGCTGGTTTTTCTGATGATGGTTGCGGCTGTCTCACTTCGATTTTAACAATTATTTCCGCTGGTGGAGGAGGCACTTCATGTCTTGGAGCTGACACAATCAATATTCCCTTATCGTTGTAAACAGCAATCACCTCCTCCTGCTTGCTGCCAGGGGGCAAGTTGAAGCGTTGCACGAAGTGGTTAGTCATGAAACGAGTATCATCAGACGTCACTCGATGTCTTCCCTCCACAATGATGTATTGATTCTTCACTTTGACCCTCAATTCATCCGGTTTGAACCGTTTCACGTTCATCTTGATTTCAAAATGCTTCGAATCAGCCGTTATGTGTGGCTCTTCCAGATTCTCTTCATTATCCATTGCAGCAGCAGCTTGGACTAGTTGACTCCATGGCCAGAGGTAGTGGAACGCGAGGGAATGAGAAAGTTGGTGGTCTAACGCGGCAAAGGGATCTTCATGGTGGTGTTTTCTCGCCTCCACGCCCGCGAGGACTAAGAGTGTAAGTGCAAAGAACTTATTCATTGTTCGTGTGTGTCTCGTATGGCTTTCGTAATCGTATGGCGGCTGTGGCCGGGGCCCGCGCTTATATAGGCTTGGTCTGCGTGGGGGAACGTTCTAGAACTGTTCATTGATAACTGCGCCTTGGCGGGCAGGCGTCGTCAACCGATTGAACGTCGCGTGAAAGCGACTGGGTCATGTTTCGTTAGCTGTTACTGTTAATGTTAAACACTTGGTTCAATGCGTTTCAAGTTCTAGCTATGTGTAATTGAATTGCGGTAAGTATGTTTCAATAACATTCGTTGAATATCTACTCATGGAGGAACACATTGCCGATACGGTTATTTAGAGAAGGTTAGAAACACAATAAATCTGTTTTTGTGTTGTTTAAGTAGTAATCCATTCTGGTGACTAAACGTTATCTAAACTAATCTAGTCTCTATACCAATACTCGTATTATAAAGAAGTAAAGTTTTTGAAAATTATTTATTTATGTTGTGAGTGTCATAGATAGTCTAGTATAGTAACCCAAAAAAATTGTTTATTGCCCAACGAAGTGGGCACGGGAACACCCAGTAAAGAGAAAAAGTTTTTGACATTGTAGCCATTGTAGGGAGTAATCTCTGGATTTACTCAGCCGATTTTGAAAATTCTTTTCCCAATACAAAGCCACGTTGTTTGTATCATTAGCTTATTATTATTAACCCATTTTTTATTATGTCTTATCGAAAAAATAAATTAAAAACCGGCCAAGTGCGAATGGAACTCTGACACGAAGGATTGCTTACCATTCTTGTATGGGCCCATACAATATTAATGAAAAAATTTTTTTTTTTTAATTGGCAATGTACAGTCTCTTTGAAAATTTTAGGTGTCAATCCACTACGGTTCATGAGAAACTGCGCAGCCTTAGTAATATTTTTGCCCTGTCATGTAAATACAAAGCACCAATAGGTGTATTAGGTAAAGTGCGAATCGGACTCTCGCACCGAGGATTCCGTACCACTACATAATTTCACACTTTATTAATTAAGTAGTATAACGTCCCTTTACTTTCTCAACCTCGTATCTGATCGGATAGATAGATAGGAAATTAGTCTTTATTGTATAGGGTCCTATCAAACTATTCGATCAGATACGAGGTTGTGAAAGTAAAGGGACGAATTGAGTATTTTAAAAGAATAAACTCCCATAAATTAAGAGTTATCGCTAAGAGCTAAATTTGAATGCGTTTATTTCCCAGATACGCAATTGAAGCATCGGTTCAAAATCTTTAGATTTATTTAAGTTCTTAACGGGAAAAGGTGGCCACTTTTTTCCGTTAAGTTAATAACTCGAAGGTGAATTGTTATTAAGCTATGTGATATATCCTATAAGTTGTGTCTTCAGTTGTAGTAGAAAAAAATTTCGTCCAATTTTAAGAAAATACTTTAGTTTATTAGAAAACACAATAAAAGTAATGAGGGCGCCACTGTACATTCGGCGTACGCTCGGCGCAGTCTTAAGATGCATAATGTACACGAATAAACTTTAACAATGAAAACAATCCATGAATCATATGATAATGGTGAAATGACTATACTGCATTTACTTTGACGACCTAGAACACGAAAAGTGCAGATGCGCGTTATTCGCTAATCATGGGGAATGCAAATAACCGGCTATAACCGGGTTTAACCGATTATTTTCATACAAAATCGGTTAATAAAAGGTTGAATTGCATTTCTTAGCTAATAAGAATCCACTAAAGCCGCACTCACAATGGACCAGGTAATCAGTCGACTTTTACATCTGTACCCTTACCATGAGTTACATTTAACGTACTCGCTAGCGAGTCGAAGCTCTGTCCCTCGCAGACCTCGCAAGTATCCTTGTAGAGTGCAAGGGACGACTCGATGTATGAATGTGGAAGAAGCGAAAGAAATTTGTCAGGATCGTAGCAAGTGGAAAAAAGTGGTCTCTGCCTACCCCTCTCGGAAACAAGCTTGATTTAATGTATGTATGTATGTATGAGTATAGGCATTTAAAACTAAAGCCTCTCAAGTCTCTCAACGAACAGTGTACCAAATGTATGGGAGGGTTTAATTTTACTCATTGGGTAACGTACTTTCAATATGAGTTTTAAGTTTTCTGATATTATGTTATATTTGAATGATATAAAAATGAAATGAAAAAAAAAATGAAAATGAAAATGTGGAATAAAAGATGATGTATTGACTAAGATTGAAAAGGGCATGCTTCGATGGTTCGGTCATTTGGAAAGGATGGATGAAAGAAGATTGACGAAAGAGATATACACATCGATAGTGAGTGGACGGGTCGGAAGGGGCCGCCCTAGGCGTACTTTAGGTACTAGGTGAAATACTGGAAAAGGGCCGAATCTTAAGTACCCGAAACCGACGTGCGTGCATGACTCGATGTATGAATGTGGAAGAAGCGAAAGAAATTTGTCAAGATCGTAGCAAGTGGAAAGAAGTGGTCTCTGCCTACCCCTTTGGGAAACAGGCGTGATTTAATGTATGTATGTATGTGAATGATATATTAAAAACTGGGCAAGAGCATGTCGGACCATGCTCGGTGTTGGGTTCCGACGCCGTTACGACAAACACAAGAAACTATTACAAAATACAACATAATACGAGTATGAACTAATTTTCTATTTAAAGTTATTTGGTGCTATCTTAAGACTGCGCCGAGCGTACGCCGGATGTACAGTGGCGCCCTCATTACTTTTATTGTGTTTTCTAATAAACTAAAGTATTTTCTTGAAATTGGACGAAATGTTTTTGTACTACAAATGAAAACACAACTTATAGGGTATATCATATAGTTTAATAACAATTCACCTTCGAGTTATTAACTAAACAAAAAAAAGTGGCCACATTTTCCCTGTTAAGCTGACTACTCAAAGGGTAATTGTTATTAAAGTTTGTTACGTATCCCATAAATTGTGTTTATACTTGCGCTACAAACACATTTTGTTTGGTTCCAAGGAAATTCGTTAGTTAATTACAAAACCCAATAATAGTAATGAGGGCGCCACTGGACGCTCGGCGTTTGCTCCGCGCAGTCTTAAAAGATTTTTAACAGGTATAAACACTTTAGTCACCTGTATCTCATGAACTAATTAAGTCTACTTAGGCTCGGTTTTATAAAGGTCCGTTAGTAAATATGTCGTATCAAATTCTAGTAACTTCATACAAGTTTTGACACTCCTGACCGAAATTTGATCTAACGGGTCTTTATAAAACCCAGCCTAAGACGTGATAGTTTTCCTTTTAAATGCGTTATATGCGCTTTCAGATTTTTAGTATTTGCATTTTGGGTTGGGGTTTACTTAACTCTAACAAAAATTTGCGCTTTACAGCTTAATATTTCATAAACGGATATATCCTAATCGAAAAGTTTGAACGAACCCGCAATATTTTTGAAAGACCTATCGAACGACACCCAACACTATGGGGTAAACGAGAAAAAAAATACATCCCACGTTACGTGTAGGGGAGGTACTATAAAAAAAATATGGTTTCAATATTTTATTTCACCACTTTATAGGCGTAATTATGTATAACATGCCAAATTATAGCGTTCTAGTACTAAGAGTCTCTGAGCTAGGCTGCAGATGGACGGACGGACATGGCGAAACTATAAGGGTTCCTAGTTTGACTACGGAACCCAAAAAAATGGCTATTCACACGGGAACATAAATAAACACATGCGTATGAATGTGATAGCGGGTAAAGTTTACAAAATCAACCATGTCTGTTTGCTTTACAATGTAGCGTCTAATTTCGCTAAAAAACAGGAAACGATTGCATGCAAAGCTGTTTTGATACTTTTGCCTTGTTTGATAATAACGGAGAAACACCGTTGTTCATTCGCTATCAAACAAACATGGAGGCAACACCATTTTTTTGTGATATACGGAATCAGAATAGGTTAAAAACTTAATTAAATGACCTCTTGCATGTAATGGTGTACAAATGTAATATAGAATCTACGTCAAATTTCAAATATAGAATGTCGAACGGTTATACAGATGTGTTACAACTACATGCAATAGGTCATTTACTTAAGTTTTTCACCTCTATCTAAGTGAGATATTTGGAATCGATGCATTTTAATTCATTTTTGTTTTGAACTGTGTATTTTAGTCATGGCTTTTCACGTCGAGACCTTGTCGTTTTGTTATCGTGGTCATTATTATAATGTTAAACTAACCTTACATGTTTAATAAAAAAGATGTGCTAGTTTTAAAAATGATTTCTATTCCTTGTAATGTAACTTACTTAAAAGTATTATTGTGTTTGATGATGATGATTGAGTGACCTTCCGCTAGAGTTTGCTTCCAGCTCAGTGTGTGGCTCAGGTTTTTCAGGGCAGAGCATTTGATGACACCCCGGCAAGACACACAACCAGAAACTCACAGAAACTAAAATTAACATGAGATCAAAAAAAAACATGACCTTAAAAATATTACAATTTAAAAATTACACAAAAATCAAACCAAACGAAAAATTGTGAGCAGCAAAAACCTTGACTCAAACTGTCCGAGCAAGTCATTACACTATTTACCGAAATAAATGGGGTAAAATCAGTAAATATTTATATTTCATTCATATTTATAGTATGAAATCAAAGTAAATAAATTGTAAATAATACTTTCTCTATAAGCGGTCCAACGGTTGCCGACTCCGGCGCAACCGGCCGGCCTCAGTGTACCGTTAGCAGTTGTAGGTCATCCGACACGTGCGTTTTCCTTGTTTTGTTGACTGTGCACCTTTTGAGAGGTTTTTTTTAATGCCCACTAGAGAAAGTGATCCTATACAATGCTGTTAGTCTTCTATAGGTTGCCTTTTAAAAATATTTTGTAAATAAATTGCTTCGCGAGAGTAGAAAGCGAATGGAAAAGTTTAAATAACATTTAATAAATAAAAACAAAACAATCTGCTAATTACTTTTACTTACCGTATACATATCACTTCATCACTACATATTATAAAACAAAGTCGCTTCCCGCTGTCTGTCCCTATGTATGCTTAGATCTTTAAAACTACGCAACGGATTTTGATGCGGTTTTTTTTAGTAGATAGAGTGATTCAAGAGGAAGGTTTTTATGTATAATAAATTTAGTTTTATGTACGTGTGTTATAGAAAACTCAAATAAACCGAAGCAAAGCGAGGGCGGGTCGCTAGTAACCTATAAAATGCTAAGTCAAATGTGAGTCAATCATGAGCTTCAGTAGTTCCGTGATGTAATAGTACATTGTTGTAGAGGTTAGAAAATAAGCAATAGATGGACGAGTTAGCCAACAATGTTAACATTGTTGATCTGTTTAAATTCATAGAAGGCCTGCTCATTCAATGTACAACTATTGATTGTTTTGGGGACCAAGAACAGACCATCTTCGGCCACAATACATATTCGAGCAGTGGCGTGAAAAAAAAAATGTTGGCAGTTGTAAAGGACTACTATTTTTTATGTCCAGGGGGCCTAATATGGCTGCGTTTATCGCGTGATACATTTTGGATAAGGTATACGTCACCTTCTGACAGGTAAATAAGTACACGTGTCAAAAAGTGACGGATGCTTTATCCACATCATATCGTCATACAAGGCAAGGCACAGGCCACCTGATGGCAAATCGGATCTGTGACCCTCAGAAATTTGCATTCTCAGGACTACAATCTTAAGACTGCGACTCTAAGGGCTGTACTAATAAACTAATCTCAACTCTAATGCTCGTCTCGAGATGTGTCAAAAATGACAGTGCTCTATGGTTTGACGTTTAGTTTGGCGTATCTTGTGACACGGGCCTCTCAGACAAGAGGAGTTTATTAATACAGCCCTAAGACTGTAAATGCGTTCCCTCTTGGTACTAAGATGGAATGCCTATATGCCAGTAATATCTCCGGTGGTCTTATCCCCACACCGGAACACAACGATTTGAACACTAACCCACAGACCTTGCATAAGGTCCTACCACAGTCACCACTACTGTCCACAACTAAAGTAGGTTTGGTTTTTTTGTATACGGGACTCTAAACCGAAGTATTATGTAACTGTTTATAAAAAAAAAAAACCTTGGTCAGATTTGTTATGTCTACGAGTCGCTGACCTTTTGTAAGGACAGAAAAGTCAGGTGTTATTGACTCACTGGTGAGTCATATATTTACGGAGAGTCGTGTGTTATGCAATAAAGAAAGTTTGTTTGTCGGTGCTTCTTATGAATAGAGAACGTAAACAAGTTCACACAGTGTGTCATAAAAAAGATACCTATTTATAGCATAGTTGGTCAGTCGCTGACGTCGTCAGTTGATCGCATTATGGTGTATAATGTTTATTCTCGATATATCTTCGTCTAATATCTTCCTCAACTCTAAAACTAAACTTTCTTATTTTATTTATTTATTTATTGTAAAGGCATGTACATTTCATTTGCAGGTGCAAGTGTTATATTTATTAGATCAGACCATGATGGCCTAAAAGGGCACACCAATATAAATTAAAATAAAATAAAATAAAATAATAATAATAAATTTAAATAAAATGATAAATTCAGTTACATTACATGTAAAAGTTTGTTATAAGTTTGTTTTATACAGGGTGTTCGGCACATGGACCGTCAATTTTTTTTGGGATATTGTTGGGGTTATTTGTTATCTTTTCGCCCTTGGACTTAGGGTCATAAGGGTCACGGTTTTGGAGATATGATTTGTTAAATGTTTTTTTTCAAATTTTCCGAAATTCCTCCTTTAAACGTTCGTAACTTTTGTATTAATGCGTGTTACAGAAAAATATGTTGTATTTAAAACTTGTTAATACATGCTAGTTCAAATACTAATAGTCTTTATTCTAATTGATAGTCTCAAAGGCGTACGAGGTTTTTTATTTCACTTTACTGTTTGTGTGAAAAAAATCCAACTTCAAAATTCAATTATTAAAAACCTAAATACAATTTTGGGGTTTATTTTGTTTTAAAAAGTTCTCTAGCTAATTACCTTTCTAACGATGTGCTACACATTAATAAAAAGTAAACGGGAATATCCACATTTTCAAAGAAAAGTTAGAGAGCACCTAGATAACTCGTTACCTAACTGGTGGATAGGCAGAAGCGGCCCGATTCCTTGGCCCGCAAGATCTCCAGACCTAGCGCCTTATTTGTTAAATAAAACTTCGCTTCAGTACTTGTAAAGTATTGAAATGAAGTTTTATTTAAAAAATACTTGAGAAATTGCGTAGGCACTTCCGTTACATAAACTAGTTCTTTTGCCCGTCCCAAGACAAAAGTCTAAGGGCGTTAGGTCTAGAGATCTTGCGGGCCAAGATATCGGGCCACTTCTGCCAATCCACGAGTTAGGAAACGAGTTATCTAGGTGCTCTCGAACTTTTTTTTGAAAATGTGGATATTCTCGTTTACTTTTTATTAATGTGTAGCACATCGTTAGAAAGGTAATTAGTTAGAGAAGTTTTTAAAATAAAATGAACCCCAAAATTGTATTTAGGTTTTTAATAATTGAATTTTGAAGTTGGTTTTTTTTCACACAAATAGTAAATTTGTGAAATAAAAAACCTCGTACGTCCCTTTGAGACTATCAATTAGAATAAAGACTATTAGTATTTGAACTAGCATGTATTAACAAGTTTTAAATACAACATATTTTTCTGTAACACGCATTAATAAAAAAGTTACGAACGTTTAAAGGAGGAATTTCGGAAAATTTGAGAAAAAACATTTAACAAATCATATCTCCAAAACCGTGACCCTTATGACCCTAAGTCCAAGGGCGAAAAGATAACAAATAACCACAACAATATCCCAAAAAAAATTGACGGTCCATGTGCCGAACACCCTGTATATAAGTTTGATTTAAGTCGCCTTCAATAGAACATGTGAACGATGTAGACAAAATAGTAGTTTGACACATAACCTAGCGTATTGACCAAGCATGTTTTTATTAAAAAAAACGTATAATTAATAATTATTTCATCTTAAACTTAATATTAAAATAGTGATCTAGTGTATAAATCATTGCAAAGACCTCACTAGATCTTTAAAAAAACCTTATTATCTAATATCCATGGTGAATTGGTTCATTTGGTTTTGTTTACATCTTTTGCAAGTTCTATTGACGGAAATTTTGAACTAATGAAGTCGTATTTTCTGTAGTTCTTTCCTAACATGTGTCCTACAGTAGAAATATAAAGTGGCTTTGCATTTAGCACCGTGTCGCAGTAACGTATTAAAGTGAGAGTGGATTGAATTTTGTATAACAATAGCTATGACAAGGTTCTAAAATTGATGTGCCCTTACAGGGTTTATGTTCAACTATTCTAATAATTTATAACACCAATGTAACACACGACGACGCGATAGCCTAGTTGGTAGTGACCCTGCCAACGAAGCTAAAGGTCCTAGGTTTAAATCCCAGTAAGGGAAGATATTTGTGTGATGAGCGCAAATATTTGTTCCTGAGTCATGGATGTTTTCTATGTATTTAAGTATATATTTCTCTATACAGGGTGACACCTAAGACGTAATACAAAATGTTATTTTCCGAATCTACTCATGATTACGATCAACTATTAATACGGGACCAACTTCGAAAACGTAAACATAAAATCGACGTCTCCATACAAATTGTGAAACCGGCTGATTGCTTTTAGTATGGGAGATTCAATTTTTTTCTACCGATTTCTATATTAGTCCCATAGTAAAAGTTGATCGTACTCATGAGAAGATCCAGAAAATATAATTTTGTATTACGTCTTAGGTGTCACCCTGTATAAGTATTTATATCGTTGTCTAGTAGCTAGTATGGGACTAGGTCAATTGGTGTGACATAGACCCACTGTTTTTTTTGATTATTTTTTACGTAACTGGGTGAATCAACTTTTAAGGTACTCCACTCCACTCCACTCCACTCGCATACTTTTATTATTTAAAGAGGCTCGATATCAGATATGATATTGAAACTTTTTGTGGTAATTTAGAATTTTCAATGAGCACATGTATATCGACATCTTTTTTATCGATATCAAATCCCTAAAACGTGCCCCGAGTTAGCACAGCTATGGTCTTACTCAAAGATCGATTGATCGATCGTCCGATCAGACGATCAGGGATCTCCTTTATTTTCCACGAGCTGCAAGAGTTCCTTAATACTTTCTCCGATGCATACTCGTCATAATGTTAAACTGACATCATACTCATTTGTGAGTGGAGAGTGTCATATGGAGAGTGTCATATGGAGTTATTTCTAAGAAAATTGTACAGTCTCAATAATTGTATTTCAATGGAATAAGGTGCAAAACTGTACTGACTGTACCAACGCAAAAGGAACGGTATTGATGATGATTCTACCCAAACTGAGACTAGGATTAGTTCTATCGCCGTAATCTCATTCATATAATATCATATCTTATGTTTATCTTTTGTGTAATAGAAGAAAACGAATAGGGTAAATTATAATCAGAGTAACAATTTCCTATATTTATTTTTAAACAAGCTTATAGTTTTTTACGACTTTCAATTCATAGAAAATTACGAACAACAACAAATTAATACCTTTATTAACATAAAAAAGATATAAAAAAACTTATAACATAATAATAATTTAAAGTTACGCTGTCTGAGGCAAACCTTATAACACGGTTTTAAAACTATTAAATTCCCATCTGATTTATAATAGCCGATCAATTCCAAGCGGCAAAAAAGAGAACAAATTCTTAAAATAAATTACGTCAATTTATATTACACGAAACATACTTGGCCTTTGAGCGAAACTTAAACCCATCTCATAGTTAGACGCGTCAGTGTATAAAAACGCTCACATTTGAAGTGACAGGCGTCCTGCATCAACCAATGTCATAAATCTTTTGCTACGTGTATTCCAATATCATCCCCTCCAATGATGATTCCTATGCAGTTTCTGACGGCACTCTTGTTCCCTTCGAATAAGACGTAAATTCTGGCTTGAACTTCTTCACCTTTGTCTTTGAATCCGAACCAGATAATGGCGGCAAAAGTGTCGTCGGATTGCTGTATTTATCGATCGCAGCAGCCAGTTGTTCCCAAGGCCAAAGGGAATAAAAGGCATGCATTGAATAATTTAAAAACTTGTCTACTATCGGAGGACGCTGGTTTTCCTTCGCCTCCACGTAAGCGAGAATTAAAATTGTGAATATGTAGTACTTGTTCATTGCGTGTGGTTGTAGATGCAATATGGCGGGTGCGGCAGCGTTGCGAGCTTATAAAGGGATGGTAAGTGTGCAGTGAACGTTTTGAAACTGTTTATTGATAACTGCACTTTTACCAGGCAGAGGTCGTAAACCGTTGGATATGCTTTTGACTTATAAATATAATAAATGTGCAGGATCTAAACAGAATCACTTGTGAAAATGTTGACAGAGATAAGTGTCTGAGAAAGGTATTTGGGCGTATCGTATCGATGATCGAAGATCTATGGTGGAAGCGTATGTTTAGCGGTGGATGTCTTTCGGCCAGATAGGAAGATATTTGCAGTGGCTGAAGTTAATGCTGAATTATAAATGAAGATGCAATTCTGCGGGTGGTAGGACCTTGTGCCGGGTCCGTCCGGATCGCTACCACCATCTTATCCATTAACCTACCGCCAAATAGCAGTGAACGCATTGTTGTGTTCCGGTTTGGTGATAAGACAGCCGGTTAAATGACTAGCATAGAGGCATTCCATCTTAGTCCTCAGGGTTGGCAACGCATTTGCAGTCTTAGGATTGCATTGCAGTCTTGTGAATGCGAATGTCTATGGGTCACAGTTTCCACTTACCATCAGGTAGCCTGTGTGCTCGTTTGTCTTCTATGTGCCATAAAAAAAAACATATAACTAATACAAAAAAAAATACATTTCCAATTGAAATTTATTTGTTGTGATCATCAAAGGAAAGCAAGGAAGGAAAATGGCAATCTATCTTGGTTGCTGTGACGTAAGACGAGACAAAAAAGAATTCTTCATTTCCACTTACAGTTAAATGCAATCGAAGCAATATCCCTATTTCATTTGCATGGTTGGCTTTGTTAAGATGGCTTAGGTTTCAAACTGCATTGACGAGAGATTGGATTTTTAGCATAAACAAAGTAAATAGAAATTGATTCAAGCTATATTTTCCGCTAGATAAAAAATCTTTTCAGATTTTATCTTAGTAGATATTATAACCTTAAATACAAAATACGAAATAAATTCTACTGCATTGAAAAGCGTAGTGGAAGAAGTCTTAAAAAGTATTTTGTGTTCGGGTAGTCGTATTTTTAAACCCGCAATAACTGAAGCGTGGTTAAAATATACTCTGGCCTTATCTATCATAATGACATTTGAGTTTGACAGAAAGGGGCTGTGAATGCTTTAACTAAAATAGATCTACAGTGAGTTTATGAAGAAAGCGGTTTGATTAACATTAGAACTTATAAGAGAGGGGTACAAGCGCTTCAATGTTCTATTGCGCTAAAATAACCAATAATAACATAGAAGTTTTACAAAAAAAAACTAGACGCATGTGACCAACGGTTGCCTTCTTCTGCACAACCGGCGAGACGGGGTCAGCCTATAGCACGTATAGTGTATATGTTAGTGCTTGCGGGTATTACAGGCAGACAGATAAATACGGTTAATCCATTTGGCGTGGTTCTAAACCGCTGAAGTCATTTGGATTGAATCCAAGCAATGCCTTTTATAAAGAGCGTCTAATTAACCTTTTGGTGCGTGTATTTAATATAGTTTGCAACCTTGCTTGACGTGCTTACTTAAGCTCGAAGGTTTGTTTGTTCTTGATGTTACGTTGTATCAAACTGAAAATGTATGGAACTGTCATATTTTTTCCTCCCCTTGGAGTGTCCTGTAGACGACGTCCATCAACAGGATTATTTGAATTTGGAACTCAGAGTGGTTCAAACTAAGATTGATATTGTTATAAAAATGTATATGATATGACATTACACGGGTTAATCCAAAATTAAATCCAGATAGACTATACATAAATATTTTTCTACCTGGCCTTAATTATTTTCAATTCACGGAGTTGCGTTCTTTTAGCCACAAAGTTAGAAGCGGCGCCGGCGCCCCAATGTGGCGTATCAACACTATATCTTTGCGTATAATGCTACTTCGTGAGTGGATTGACCGTGAATGTCCGACTTTAGGAGTAGGCTTGTAGGTCATTAGCCTCGTACGTTCTCTGTATTGTTTATGGTGAGGTTTGCATACATCTGCAAGGCTTTTGGGAATCCCCTTTAAGAAAGTAGGTTTGAATCTGTGTCAGGTTATTTTGGTTTCAGAATGACGGTTGCATTTTAAGAGTATTTGGTTTATTTTTAATGATTACTTGTTAAAAAAATTAAACACTTTACCGTGTTTTTTTTTCATCAGGTCCTTTTTTAAAAATCGAAGTTTATGACCTTTGGTACTAAATATATTCTAAGCTTAGGGGTTTTAACGCTTATTTGAAACAGATGAATAATTGTACTGTGACATAGCATAAATATAATGAATAGATTTAAAAAGAGAAGTGACACGAAAATGTAAAAAAAACAAT
Organism: Acleris laterana; assembly: GCA_963966035.1. Classification (NCBI taxonomy): domain Eukaryota; kingdom Metazoa; phylum Arthropoda; class Insecta; order Lepidoptera; family Tortricidae; genus Acleris; species Acleris laterana. The sequence goes on from OZ014440.1 coordinate 1,387,856, forward strand.
ATCAAAAACGTTATTTATTTAAGATTTTCTTGTGACTGTCTATCGCTAATTAATCAGGCACTCAATAAACTTTGAATGACATTGAATGCATGTCGATGATTGTATCAACAATACTCAGTCAGTTTGGAGCATGTCCTGGTTACCAATAAAAAAAAAACATGTTTGACAATAGATTTTAATATTGCGCATAATAATACATTTCAAAGCTTTGTATTTCATTATAAAGAAACCTGGTAAACGTAAAAACTACAAGAAATAAGTGTAATGCGAATGCTACAACGAAACAAAACGTAATAAGCTTCTTTGTTACAGCAATTCATTAGACTCTTTGAACGAACGTGTTTGTACTTTTAAGTACATCTTTAGTCACATTCATGCTCCATATGCAGGGATTCTGTTACAATAACACGTTTTATGTTAATTTATAAAATATTGCTGTTGTATTTAAATAAAAGATAGTCTATGCTCGTCAGGCATAATGTAGGGTTCTCTGTCGTTTGCCCGAAAGTCATTTGCCATAATTCTATCACTTGCCATAATATGCATTCGCCATAAAGGCATTTTTTCTTAAATCGTTAACTATTCAGAATTGTTATAAAACAAACCTAACCTAACCTATTGGGCTCTATACGATGGCATGTAAAAATTACCTGAAAGGTTTACAGTTTCAGAAAAAAATGCTTTATGGCAAATTAACATTATGGCAAGTGACACAATTATGGCAAATGAAATTCGGGTAAACGAAGTGATCCGATAATGTAGGATTCTAACGGTGAAATGTTTTTTCAAATCGGTCCTGTAGTTTCGGAGTCTATACAATCAAACAACTTTCCTCTTTTATAATATTAGTTTAGATTACGTCACAGTTTTAAGTTTCAGCATTAAACTTGATTTCTTTGTGACTTTTTTACTATCACTAGCCTTGTCACTATCATTCATGATATAAAATAAAGTTGCTCTAATTGTTTGTCTGCCCATGTTTCCATTTTTGTTCCTTTATTTTAGTAATGAATGACTAAGATTGAAAAGGGCATGCTTCGATGGTTCGGTCATTTGGAAAGGATGGATGAAAGAAGATTGACGAAAGATTAGAGATACCTACACATCGAAAGTGAGTGGACGGGTCGGAAGGCGCCGCCCTAGGCGTACTTTTTCGAGTTAAATCGGAGAAATACTGGAAAAGGGCCGACGTGCGTGCATGACTCGATGTATGAATGTGGAAGAAGCGAAAGAAATTTGTCAAGATCGTAGCAAATGGAAAAAAGTGGTCTCTGCCTACCCCTCTGGGAAACAGGCGTGATTTAATGTATGTATGTATTTTAATTATGCGACAGATTTGTATAAGTTTACCATAATTTATAGGATGTCTACTCATCCAAACGAAGCCAGGCACTTTTTTGCACTACCAGTGCCAATTCTTCATCCTTCTATGAAACGACTTCCTTCGACAACTCATTTTCTTTTTGGGATAAACCTGCAACTTTATCTAACATTATATTGTCTTCTTTGTCGTTTTTACTGATCGTATCTATTTTCTCCGAAGACGTGACGATCGGCTCTTCTGACGATGCTGTTGCTTTCTCCGATACCATTATGATAGGCACCACTCTTTCTGGTGGCGGAATTTCATGCCCTGGAGCTGTAATAATCAGAACTCTATCTTCATTCACGACAGCCGTTACTTCTTCCTGTTTAGTCCCACGAGGCAGCTCGAATCGCTGGACTTGTTCAACAGTACCATCAGCGAAAGTCTCTTCTATGATGAAGTAATGATCATTTGTTTTGATCGTCAGCTTTTCAGGATTCTCCATAATTATCCCCAAGTGATAACCATTCGATTTAGGTGGTTCTACCTTTTTGGTGACGAGTAGGTAGTCTAAGGAAGGGGGGCGATAGTGCCGTTTCCCTTCCACGCAGGCGAGGAGTAAAAGCGTGAGTGCGTACTTGTTCATTCTAAGTGAGTCAGCTTTTGCAATATTATGCAGTCTTATATAGGGTAAGTCGGTGTGAATCGAACAAGTCATACTCTCCATACTTAAAGCTCTAGAGCTTTGTTGGTCCTGTTCCGTTCTTTCGGTTTTTCCACGAGTAAAAAGTGAAAGGGACAGGATAACTGTAGTGTTATAATCAGATGTTTACTTAGTACTCATGCTCATGGAATGCACTTTTAGCAAGCAGGTGTCACCAACAGATTGGCACATTATTATCCCATTAAAAAATATTAATGTTAGTATTAAGTAAACAAAAACTCCGATAATTTACGACCCCTGATTTTAGAGATGATATTTGTTAAACGGCTCCAGAACTATCCCAGTTTTTTTAAAGAAAGAAGAAAATCATTCATTATTGTCATACATAACAAAGAACAGATGAAGTAGAGAGAAGAAGGTACATAGCCACGAAATGGTCCCAACTCAGCGTAATGCTGTCATTAAAGTCAGTGCTGGTCTTCCTTCGGAATCATCTGGTGAAACCACATACGGTTACAGACACATCATTATTTAGACACAAAACGTAAATTATATAAAAAAAAAAAAGTGAAATTCAGTGTTTCACACGCAGTTTTCCATGCCCTTCTTTATATGGCGGAATTTTCCGTTTGAGAGCTACAATACAGCAGACAGACAAACAGATACGCAGACACAAAGATACACACACTTTGAACTAGTTACATTCATATTTTTTTTGCTGCCTTGGACTTTATGCAGAAAATATATTCTGTATAAACAGACCAAGGTTTGAGCACCCCTGAACGAGAGAAGCCAGTCTGCGTGCGGGGATATACCGTTAACAGCAGGCCTAGCAGAACGTCATGAGGAGAAATTTTCCTCAATGTGTCTCTCTTTACCTGCTACTGAAGGAACGGAGACACTTAGAGATAACTTGCTTGGATTGTTTTTTCATTTGTAAATAAATGGGTTTTTTTGTTCATTTATTTGAAAATCTCTCTGCATGAGATCATTCAATTCTAACCGTTAGTTTTTTTAATTTACTGGCGGTGCATTTCATATATTCTGAGAAGTGTAGGTATTTATGTATGCCATCTTATTAATTCACTACAACATAACAATAGAAACGATAATTTTCCGCAATATACCACTTCAATATCACTTTTCACAATCTCTCAAGGGTTAGCTGGAAGAGATACCTTAAAGGGATCGTTGTTAATTGTATTGTTTTTGTGTTTCTTTTGTACAATAAAGTGTTTACATACACACATACATACATACATACATACATGTATGATAATGGTACTTAGTACCTACCTCAATGGACTTTTTTTATGAAGTACCTATTAATGTTGTGTGTATTTTTATGTAGAGCAAAAAGGCATCTTTTGTGTTTCTGTCTATTTTGTTGTTTGTTATTTACCCGTTTGTACAATAAAGTATTTATATACATACATACATATATAACCCTGGGCGCGTATTTCCATTTACTGTTTCTATTTGTTGTTACCTTTTCAATGATATCACCGTGATTGCTATTAAGTGGGTACGATATGTTACTAGAACATACTATTTATTATACATATTGTCCTATTCCCGGAATCATATAACCTTGGTGTTTTCAAGGGAAGAGTGAAAAGACATTTTCTGGGTAAGCTGTACCACCTTCGACCTCGTCGTCACTTAACATTAGGTGAGAATGGCGTCAAACGCAATCCAAATATTGAAAAAAAAAACCAGTTTTTTTCTGGCAGGTTTCTTATCTTAGATTTGTTTTACTATTTAATTGTTTTATTACTTGGCAGTTAAATTTTAACAAGGACGTTGATAAACAAGGAAAATAAAACGTTTCTGTGAATTTAAATATAACTTTTACTACATAATAATATTTAAAAAGTAAAAAGGTAACTCACTTTTTTAATCTCACACGCATACCAAAAATTTAAGCATTCCGCCAGGCAACAGTGTTGTCATGGTTGTGCTCTGATGTGGGGACCACTAGTAGAATAGCATAAAGGTATTTAATCTTAGTCCTCGGGTTTGGCTATGCGTTAGGAGTCTTAGGATTGCAGTCTAAGGGTTGTATTCATAAACTGTCACAAGATACGTCAAAGTAAACGTCAAGCCATAGAACACTGTCATTTTTGATGTATCTTAAGACGAGCATTAGAGTCGAAATAAGTTTATTAATAAGGCTCTTAAGATCATAGTTTTGAGAATGCAAATGTATATGTGTCTCAAGTCCCACGTACCATCAGGTACCCTGCGTCCGTCCGTACGCTTGCCTTCTAAATATCATAAACAAAAACAATAGTGTGTGTCAATTCAATTGAATAATTATGTAAACAAACGGCACATTAACTCTACCATAGATTGTTTAATAATAACAAACCCTATAATTAATAACAAATCCATAATGATATTGAATTAAGTGTTTGGATGTCAGGGGACAATCCCACACAAATCGACCTAGTCCTAAACTAACCTCTAAGCTTGTACAGACGACTTTAGTACCTTGTCACTTTAATCGCTGTGACAATTCATGTATGGCAGTCTAAACATGACATTAAATAGACAAAGTACTAAAGTGTACCCATATTTATGAACTCGACTGTACAGTCAACCAATTTGATTCCTAGGCCACTATGGACTTTGTCAAAGTGACATTGTGAACCAAATCATAGGAAGTGTCCTTCGTTTTGGTTGACAACGTCACTTTAACATTGTCCAAAGTGGCCTAGAAATCAAATTGGTTGACTGTACAATGGATAGGTACTATACAAATATTATCATATTTATAAAGAAATATTCAGCAAGACGGGAGAAAATACTCGCGCTCACAGAAATAGTTGATCATACCGGGAATCGAAGCCGGGACCGCTAGGTTTGTAGGCAGGGTCACTAGACTAACTGCGTCTTCTTAAAATCTAATAAATAAAAATATAAGGGGACAATCTTACACCAATTGACCTAATCCCAAACTAAGCTCTAGGCTTGGGTACTAGACAACGATATAAATACTTGTATAGAGAAATATATACTTAAATACATAGAAAACATCCATGACTCAGGAACAAATATTCGCGCTCATCTCACAAATATCTGCCCTTACCGGGATTCGAACCCAGGACCACTAGCTTCGTAGGCAGGGTCACTACCCACTAGGCCAGCGCGTCGTCAATAATTTAAATTCATTAATAAAACGAGCAAACTGATTCTAATGTGACTTGAAATGGCCTCTAATATGGATTGCATCGAACTAAGGCGCTTAAAAAACATATCAAACGGTAACCTACCAAACAAAATTCAACCTTAAATTCGTCACGCTACAGCGAAAGATCTAGTGAGTGATGAAAGTACTACAATTTTCTAGAACAGTATCAAGTAATGCTGGCATATCCATTCAAATATTATACCATAACTAAAAATTGAGGGCAAGCCATTTGCAGTCCAAAATGTTATAACATAATGTTGTAAATGACGTGAATTGAATATGGAGTAACTACGTTACGAGTCTGAGATGCAGGACGTAAACAACTCGTTGCAACAGGTGGGGGACGGGAGGAGCGGGGAGACGGGGGGAAAAGGAGCTGGTTTGTTTTATTGAATTGCTAAGTGGAAATAGTGGTTTAGACGGGTTGAGATAAAATGCCTCGAAGAATATAATATATTCTCTGACGTATATATATCTCTTACGCTTTCTTGGTAAATTAGAGACAAAAATGTTCTACAGCACTATAAAACCACTCTCTTCTCAATTTGCCGAATGAATTATTAGGAACATCGCCTTCATTGCCAGAGTGAGTCAGAGGTAAATTTTCAATGACTTTCGTACTTTTTCGTTGGGGTACTGTACTGGGGGTTTACCATAATAAAGCTTTACATTACATTTTACAGTAAGTGTAAAGGACAGAGCTATTAGTTACACGGCGTTGTCATTACCGGAGTGTTTTTTTTTTATAAGGGGACAATCTCACACCAATTGACCTAGTCCCAAACTAAGCTCTAGGCTTGTACTATGGGTACTAGACAACAATATAAATACTTATATAGAGAAATATATACTTAAATATATAGAAAACATCCATGACTCAGGAACAAATATTCGAGCTCATCACACAAATATCTGCCCTTACCGGGATTCGAACCCAGGACCACTAGCTTCGTAGGCAGGGTCACTACCCACTAGGCCAGCGCGTCGTCAACAGGTCAGGTCGTTTACAGGGCATTTTGGGGTTGAACATCTCTTAGCAAAGAAAGGCCTTTATGACAACACAGATTGTAGAATGTGCGGCGAGGAGGTGGAAACAATGAAAAACTTATTGTGTGTGTGAGTAAGAATGAAAATCCTCGGTTGTGGCAACCCAGAACCAAACGATTTGAAGGCACTGCCATTGCACTCCACTATCCGCTATTTGGAAGGGATGGAGGCTGCATTGGATCAAGAGCTAAAAGACGGGTAATTACACAAAAGATCCCATAGGGTCGGAGTGTATCCGTAAGGACCCCATCAAGAAGATAAGATAAGAAGATAAGATACACGGCGTTGTCACTTTCTCTTACCGTAAACTAAACTGCTTAGCTATGTCATGGTCACCCCTTTGCACGTTCCGTCAAATCATACATGTCGGAATTCGGTATAAAACTGGCAACATAAGCTCAGTAGAACGCAAGCGGCACTATGTGCTGCGTCAGCTTGGATGGAGGCTGCGGTGGCGCGGCGGTGAGGTGTGAAGGGATAAGGGAAGGCGAAGCAGATTTAGTTCGGGACCCGTGCGCAGACGCGAATTAATTAGGTGTAATAATTACTGAGACCTTTCTATCATATCAGGGGACTATATCAGGGGATTATGTCACACCAATTGAACTAGTCCCAAACTAAGCTCAAGGCTTTTATTATGGGTACTAGACAAAAACCGAGAAATATATACTTAAATAATATATATAGAAAACATCCATGACTCGGGAGCAAATATTCGCGCTCATCACACTAATATCTGCCGTTACCGGGATTTGAACCCAGGACCGCTAGCTTCGTAGGCAGGGTCACTACCAACTAGGCCAGCGCGTCGTCAAAGTTCGTTCTATGATAGTTACATTCATGCCACCAATAGTTAAGTGATCTGCGTGTCACTGTTTTATTATCTCTAGGTACTCATATCGACCTAGAATTGCCCACAGAACCTGAAGTACTTTGATTTTTAGCTCTCGTTCTCCGACATACATTTAAGTTGTACTCGTGTATCCAATAGTCCCCTCCCCCCTCAATAATTGGCCGGAATTCAGCGATTGTAGCAATCATGCCGCGGTGTAGGCCACAAATCGGTTCTAGAAGCGTCTAAACTGTTCCAACCGTTCGGTTGTGGATTGTTTAGATAGGTACAGTCAACCAATTTTGATTCCTAGGCCACTATGGACTTTGTCAACGTGACGTTGTAAACCAAAACATAGGGAGTCTCTTACGTTTTGGTTGACAACGTCACTTTAACATAGTCCAAAGTTGCCTAGAAATCAAATTGGTTGACCGTACAGTTCAAAGCACTATACTTATATCCGGACATAGGAATCCGGGGAGCACAATTTTATGACAGGTAGAGAGTTCCTATTTCGATAAACTTAATAATCGATACCTAGGGATCACTCTAAATAAAAGTGTAAATAAGTTACTGTCAAAAATTTAATTTTTGGCTCAAGCTTTTGTTGCCGACTGTACTTCTTTTGCACAGTCGTCATCTACTTGTCAAGGCGATTCTAACAAGCCCTAACACGACTAGTTTATCGTGTGTAATTTAGGAGTTCCTATGGCTAACCTGAGTCTCCATCATCAGACCAGCTCGATGGTACTATATTATTGTATTGTCATCAGAACTAAGGCGTACGCAAGTGTTCAGCTTCATTCCTTTTTTCAAACTTTACTCATCGCGATTTTTTTCTTCATTCCTGCCTGTCAAATCTATGCTATTATTAAAATAAACAATCAGAATTTGTTTCAAATTTCAGGTAGCTAAATAACTTTTAAATTTTTTGAAATATACTTGTAAACTTCATATTCGTTTACAGAACAATACTCACAAAAAATACTTACAACGTTGGGGGCGATCACTTGTATATGGAAAAGCATCGATAATTGAGTTTATCGATATAGGAACTCTCTACTTGTCATTAAATGTTGCCCCCTCGGTTCCTATATCTGCTCGGTTCCTATATACGACCATCGCGCTAAATATGTATAAGGCTAGGAGGGGCTACTGCGTCTGGGGGGCTTTGTAACTTTTCATACTAAGACGTGTTCTAATTTTAATAATAGTGTGAGAAGTTACAATTGCCCCTCAGACGCAATAGCCTCCCCTGACCTTACATAGAACTTATTGCATGTATGTATGTAAACTCTTTACTGAACATTCATAAAATAAAAAATTAAAGGTATGTACAAAGGGATCTCTTCCAGTTAAACTTTTAGTGATTGAGACATAAATAAAAACAAAGCACACACTTAAAACATTAAAAGTGACAGAAGATCGATAACATAAGATATTGTTAGTGGCATAAGGGCGTTTCTTTGACAACTTGGTTTTTTGAACGTAAGGTGACAGGCGCCAGTAATGGACACTTAACTCGTAATTCAAATTCGTACGGTTCTAAATTGATTGTTGCAAAACAAATGAAAAACCCTTATCTTCTGTAACATAGGAATCAAGTGTCCATCATTGGTCTTTGTCCATTACTGGTTCCGTCTCCCTATAGGTACAGTCAAAGTCAAAAATATATTTACACTTTAGTACCTTGTCTACTTAACGTCATGTTTAAACTATCATTATGAAATTGTCACAGAGATGAAAGTGACAAGGTACTTAAGTGTAAACATAATTAAGACTTCGTACATATTTACGTCGTTCGTTCGTCGTTCGTTTATCACTCTTCCCTCGGGAAGCGTACAGTTTATGCAATTGTAAGATTTTTTAAATAGCTGCGTGTTTTTAAAAATTAATGTAAGTCTAAACGTCACTCTTGGTGTGACTAAGTTGTTTTGCAACCATCGATATTTGTACACATGTTGCATTAATTCAAGGATGTCTGGTTAATTATCTTTACACAGAAAATACAACAAAGAGACACTTCTGTGTAAATTGATATTAATTTGTTATGTGAGACGAATTACCGTAGAAAGAGTTGTCTTTTATTGTAAGTGTCAAATTACAGTGATAAAGTGGTTTAAAAATAACCAATGTCATTTGAGGGTTACGGCATATCCTATACTGTGAAACTATTAATATTTGTATATCTATATATTTCAAAGGCAACCCTAACTCACTCTGACATGTATATTACGAGTAAAACGTATTGCCAAAACTACTGTAACTATAATCTATACTTTAAGGTATTTAAAAAAATGTAAACAAAAAACCACGTGATATAGTACGTCAGCCAATAGAAGCAGAACTGATACGTCAAAGTTCGATAAAACAGTTTTGATTGGCTGTTTAACAATATCACGTGGTTTGGATTGTTTAATTTTTTTTAAATAGGTATTTAAAAACATAGACTATAGAAACTTGAACTTTAGTACAGAGGTTCTTTTCATGATGTAAGTGAGCACTAAGAAAGGATTTTCCCAAAGTAGACCAACGGGAAGAAATAGGGGGTGTAGTGGGAAAGTAATTCTACGCGTAGGAAGTCGCGGGCGTCCACTAGTAATATTATATTTGTTATCATGTTCTCGAAAACGGCTGTAACGATTTTGATGTTTTGGGTCAAGAAATCGAATTGTGAAGGGGGGGAATAGGTTTTTAGCCCGAGCGACTCACGTCTCCCAGGTAGGTATTCCCCACGTACTGCCAATGTAAAACATAAAATACCGTTTTCGGAATTCCAAAATCAAAATTTCACTTTCATTTTTGAAAATAAGGAAAGAAGGTATAGTTAAGGAAATTGATTCCTAGATCATTTTGGACTATAGAGACGTAATCAATCAAAACGTCGTATGTAACTTCTTAGGATTTTATTTACAGTACATACATACGTACATTAAATCACGCCTGTTTCCCAGAGGGGTAGGCAGAGACCACTTCTTTCCATTTGCTAAGATCTTGACAAATTTCTTTCGCTTCTTCCACATTCATACATCGAGTCATGCACCCACGTCGGTTTCGGGTACTTAAGATTCGGCCTTTTGCAGTATTTCTCCGATTTGACTCGAAAAAGTACGCCTAGGGTGGCCCCTCCCGACCCGTCCACTCTTCTTTCATCCATCCTTTCCAAATGACCGAACCATCGAAGCATGCCCTATGCATGTATGTAGTGGTATTTACAGTGTCACTTTGAAATACTCCAAAATGGTATAGGAATCAAATTGACTGTACCCCTCTTAGAACCTCACTATTTCCGCTGCAGGGAAAAATCATCTTGAAATTCACAGTTTTCTCTCGTTATCCCATAATCCGTTGGAAAATTGCCGACCCTTGCCAAGTGCGGATTGGGTCGAGATTGAGGTGCTGAGGCTTCAATCTTATCTGCCACGTAATGAGGCGCGGGGGGCTCAATGAGTCGCTCATTTCTAGGAGCGGAATAAGTGTTAAGGTTAAGGTGAGGTCACCAACTTAGGTGAGATTAATATACACGTTGTATATTAATCTTCTCTCAACTAGAGACTATACAGAGAAATTTTCTAAAATATCTTTACTCAATACTCAATACTCAATACTTTATTGCAATCATAATGTTTACAGAGATGGAAATATAATAATTGTCTCTATTATGAACCCTGTTGGGCACAGCAATCTACTACTATAATCATAATACGGTACGTTCAGAAACGATAAACAAATGTCCTATATTAAAACATCTGTATCTGTGGTAGTGCTTTAATGTTAACATTATTACATGTCATTAAAGTATCGGTTATTGATGTAGTTGCATCTCAATGTTTACTTTATAATATTATATACAGGGCAACTACAGATACAGGCTTTTTACATGTTGTAGAAAACGTATGATGTATGATATACGTGGATAAAGTTATGTGTGCGACTGTACGCATAACTAGGCATCAAAACACTTGTGTGATCTTATTATTAAACTCGCCTTTCGACTCGTTGCATAAAACTACACTCGCGTATTAATGCCTCTCATTATCCACCAGTCTCATAAATAAATATTTTGATCGGTGTACAATTTTAAAACTGAACAATTTATTAAGTAAATATCATTATTTGTGTACGTTTATAAAATTTAACCAAGGAAGTCCGAGAAAATGTAAAAAATCCCGTAAATTACGTTTTATCTACACCCTTTAATTTCTGAAAGGGTGAACAAAAGCATAAAATTCCGACATCTCTCTCTTTTGGCTGTCATCGTCTCGTAATAAACACAAAATTGCAAGTCACAAAATTCTTAACTCAAATAGGAACCGTTTCCTTAATGAATCTTTTATTTGCTTCCAACCATGCTACCTTTTTAGGCATAAAGGGCCCAACTGCTATTAAACCACTAAAAGTTAAAGGGAACCTTATTTACGATACGGGATAGTTGGATCTGCCAGCGCGTTCAAGTTGTACATGTGCCTATTTTGCTAAAGATGGCGGCATGATTCCGCCATTATATAAACAGCTGATAAAGCGAACAACCGTCCTGTAACAGACTCTATTCAATCCGTAATAAGGTTGAAGGTTTTTTGCTAATAAGTTGTATAAGATTTACAGTATTATTACAATACCACGAATTGTTTGTTTGCGTCAATTTGGTGTTTGCAGGGAGTCTTAACGCTCCCTGATTTATTGAGTTTGTTTTTCTCATTCACTGCCATCAAGTTGGATTCGTACGCGATTTCACAACTACTAGTGAGTTGCCGGTACTGAATGTATAAAGCGGCTTTAGAGTTCAAACTTGTGAAGTGTCTCTGGAACAAACGAGGGTAAGTATTTCGTGGTTTGAATATTGCAGTATTTAAGGGCGAATCACGAGGTTTTACTTACCGCCTGTTGACGAACGGTCGATCGTTCGAGCAAAGTTATAGAAGCGATTTCAAAGCTGCCTTAAATAATGTTTGTCCGCTCTGACAGGACAACTTAAATTCACCGGCTAATAATACGTCTGTCGAGTTGTAAAATGAATTCGTTAAGAGAATCTCCTACCTGGTAACTCTTAATAGTTTTCGCAGTAACATTAAGGTGGGTTAACGCTGTTTAACGCAATGTTAGAATCCCTTTATAAGCCCTAAAAGGCCTGTATGAAGATTGTTACTATCTTCAATTGCCATTGCGGCCCGGTAACGAGCATCCTCGGCTATCCTGGTAATAGTAATGACTCGTGGTATTTGTCCTACAAATACACAATATCAACGGTGTCAACACAGTGTCGTGACAGTAGTTCGTCTTCAAACAAAGTTATATCGCGTGGCTTGCTTGTGTGCGTGCCTTGATCGTACGCACTGCGAGACACCACAAGCGCACTCAACAGGACGGATCAAGCCGGTTTAGTGGGTGCGCAGTCGCCGCGTTTTGTTACGTGCGTGTTAAGTTTCAAGCGAGACGTGTATCGACGCAACCCTGGCAATAGGTAACAAAAAGTCCTAAAGCTTCCCCGTGTGGTAGCCGGATTAGAATAGTGCCACTCCGTATCTTTCCGTGGATGTCGTAAAAGCCGACTTAGGTAATAAAGGCGTGTAGTACTGTTAGGCGATGGGCTTGCAACCTGTCACTAATACACTGGTAAACATCTTCGCCTAAGTGTGCAAAATGTGGTTACAGAATTATCAAAAAGTTTTTATACATACATACATTAAATCACGCCTGTTTCCCAGAGGGGTAGGCAGAGACCACTTCTTTCCACTTGCTACGATCTTGACAAATTTCTTTCGCTTCTACCACAAGTTTTTATAGTTGTTGGAAATTCTGTAGCTCTGCCAACCCCACTCTGGGAATAAAGGCGTGAGTTTATGTATGTATGTATGTAAGTTCTAAAGGAGACAAACTACTTTTCTATTTAAACTTTGGTGTCGTGGTGTGTACATCGTCAACATAATTGCTTAAGTGACAGTAATGCAATTCCTTAGTATGGAAGTGCATTTGCAGGCTGGAAAACTCAGACATGTGAAAGTTCCTGCTTACGGAATAAAAAGTTACGTTTTGTTTTTCTTTTTAGTAATGGACACTTCACTCTTAATTCAAATGTCATACGGTCCTAAGTTCATTGTTTGCAAAACAAATGAATAACTCTTATCTTCTGTAAAATAAGAATCGGTGTCCATTATTGGTGCCATGTCCATTACTCGTTCCATCACCTACTAGAAGATGGCCTATTTCGTAAAAAAAAGCGGAGACTAGTCTCTGTGTCGCTATTTGTACTTATTTAAATAATTTCCACCTGAAAGTTAGCAATATTGCCCAACTAAGAGCCGGACATCTATGCTGCTGGGGTATTATTCTCTCAAAAACAACGGACGGGCGTACGAGCGCAAAATCGCAGCGGCGAGTTTAGGTAGTCCCGTCAGAGCGAACAAAACATATTTTGGCGTGTGCATTTTCAATTAAGCAGATCCATCGACAGAAACCATGCTGCTATATTGAAAATGAATTTAAAATATGTCTTGTTCGCACTGACGGGACTACTTAAACTCGCCGCTTGGAGATTCACTCGTCCGTCCGTTCGACCGTCGTTGTTCAGAGAATCACTACCTAGATTAGAATCATACTTTGCTTTTCACATTATTATCGTATTGTCAACGTTACGATAGCTCTTACTTACTTAACAGTAATGAAGGTTGAGTTGAAAACAATACCATCACAATGTCAAATTAATACATATTGCTTTACCTCATAGAATAGAGGCGTAACAGCGCTCTCTATCATAATCTATAATTTTAGTGGTAAATTCCTAACCATGTTTCAATTCTTTGAATGACGCACACTTAGGGCTGATTTTTCAATCTCCAGATAACACAACCTGTTAGGTAAATTGTAGCTCTGTCCTTATCTTTTTTATGACAAAGAAAATGACAGAGCTACAATTTACCTAACAGACAGTGTTATCAATGTTATTTTAACCCATGTGGTTGCCGGGTTAGAATAGTGCCACTCCATATCTTCCCGTGGATGTCGTAAGAGACGGCTAAGGGAATAAAGGCGTATAGTACTGTTAGGTGATGGGCTTGCAACCTGTCACTAATACACTGGTAAACATCTTAGCCTAAAAGTGCAAATTGTGGTTACAGAATTATTAACAAGTTTTTAGAGTTGTTGGTAATTCTGTAGCTCTGCCTACCCCACTCTGGGAATAAAGGCGTGAGTTTATGTATGTGTGTGTGTGTGTACAGTGTTATCTGGAGATTGAAAAATCAGTCCTTAGAAACATTAATCCCGATTATTTTAGGTGAGTACATAGACAAGGTAGAGAGAGAACAGCAGAATAATTTGTTGCAAATCAGATTAGTTTTAAAATAGATTTTACCATTTTACGGATAACGGGTCGTCAATGACTATTGTGGTGATGGCTTGTTCTGACTCTTAAGAAGTAAATTTGTTATTGTTTACATATTTACTCCGAGACTTTGCATGTTATTCTTTAAGTGAACGTGTGGAAGCTTGTTTGTTTGCTTTTAGATATAAGTATGTTCGATCAATTTGTTTTAGGCAGTAAGGTTTCCGAATATGTAGAATGAAATGAAATAAAATAAATAAATTAAAGACATTATTTAGGTTTACTGTCATACAATACAGATAGAATACAAAACACTTTATTATACTTACACCATGCAAAAAAATACCGAGAAACATCACAATTAAAAATTATACAGGTGAACATCACGCGGTCTTATTGTTGACGTAATAAAATGCACATACCTTCATAAAGAATAGCTAAATCGTTTAAATACTTAATTGTGTTTATTTAACCGCAAACTATCGTGTAAAATAGAAATAGAAATACAATCATCCGTGAGTAACAGGGAAAGCCGAAGCGAAAGCCGACGACCGATAGATTCTGCGTAACAAGATATATGAGGAAAATGGAGATGTAATTATGAAGCTAAATATAAAAAAAACACCAAGAAAAATAATAAATGTATACATTTTTTTTCTAGTCAAGTCTACAAATCGTTCATTGAATACAAAACGGACACAATCCGAAATGAGTCAGTGTTGCATTTTAAAATTAGAAGCGGTTGGAATACGATTTTTAATGGAAGAGCAAATTATTTTGGAATGTGTCCGTTTTGTATTCAATGAGCGAAATGGACCGGTCCGTAGGGACGAAAAAGGACTTTGGTTTAGTATGTTGCTAAGGAAGGTTTAGGTTTTCGACCATTGGAAAGCGCGAGACGTCATCTTGAATAGGAAATATTTATTACTATTTATAAAGCGTCAATAAAAGCTGATTTAAGTTACCAACAGAATAGGGTTTTTTTTTTAATAATTATAAACATAACCATGATATATGACGTCACAGTGCATATCGGCTCTATCTGTCTAATTAGCCGTTTAAAATGCTTGTATCAAATCTAGGGGGTTTACTTGTAAATTGGTGCAAATTTAAGAATATTAAACACTAGTATATGTAAACTAAGCAATACGTCTCACAGCTGTTAGACTAATATTCGCAGTTTTAAAAGAACTTAAAATAGGTACCAGGTCAAATTCAATGAAAGTAGTTCCTTTCTAACGGAATCACGATAATCATACTTAGAAAATATTAACATTGTCATCAATACCATTCAATACCCTATGAATATGCCTATCATTTCGATTCAATACGGCATACATTACCATACAATCAAATATTAATATGCCCCCTAAACTATATCTTGTTGAAGCCAGTCACGTGTTCCCCCCACAAAACCACACGTTCACCCCAAGGACTTCAAAAACACGTTTTTCCCCATAAATATTTTCACGAAAAGGGCAATAGATTGTTCCGGTCATTTGGAATAGATCACCCAGTGGTCCCGCCGTTTGACCGCAACACGGCATCACTCATCGTTAGTACGAAAAAAATGGACGTGTTTGGGTTCCTCTGACTTTTGGAAGGTTTTTTTGAGGACCTGTTTAAACTCGGGACACGGGTGTCTAGAAAATTGAGAAATGTATCCAGACATTATCAATAATATTTCTAAAGTTTCTTAGTAAAACATGTTTTATTTTTTCATTTTCAAACTAGGCTATTTAGACTGAAATGTTGAATTTTTTACCCAATATCAAGAAAATAATCAGCTTTAATATGCTTAGAAAATACACTAATGGTAATGAGGGCGCCATTATTGTATTTTCTTGTACATTTTCTAATTCAACTAAGTATTTTCTTGAGATTGAACAATGCTTTTTGATTTAAAAATGAATACTCAATCTGTTGTGTAGGTATAATGTCAAACCTCAATAACAATTGACATTCGAGTGAGTAACTTAACGAAAGAGTTGGAATTAATCGATACAACTCATCGATTTCAAGAAACATACTTTAGTTTATCAGAAACCGCAATAGTAATGAGAGTGCCACTGGACTTTGCTCGGTGCAGTCTTAAAACACCCGTTTGCTTGCTTGTCTCACCTCTCATGTAGATACTAATTAATTATATGTATAATATGCACTTGCCACTGGCTTTATTCTTTGTTGTAAAATTTAAAATCCACCGAACCCCACATAAAAATCCAACCTAAATTTTACCATGCGTTATACTCGCCGTTATTGGCATGTAAATTCGGAATGCCGAAAGAATTATTTGCCGTTCCAAATTCAAAATGGAATTATTGGAATACTCTGGAAGCGTCATGCGGAAACGTTTTCGACGAAAACTAAAATGTTTTAGTGACAAACGTTGTAACGTGTGATGCAAAGGCCTAATGGATTGTGAACGTTTTTTAATTTTATTTTAGCTTTTAAAAAGGTTTTAAAAGTGTCATGTTTTTAAACGGGCTATTTTCATATTAGGTAGGTATACCTATTTTAATGCGCTCTTTGCGTAGTACAGTCAAGGACTTTAATTGTTAAGCCACTATGGAACCCTGTCGCATAACGTTGATCATTGATTTTAGCGTAGTTTATTTCACATGGTTTGACGCTGTCATTATGACAGGGTTCCATAGTGGCTTAACAATTAAAGTCCTTGACTGTATGTGTGGTGTGAAACTGATTGATAGAGTAAGGAATGAAAAAGTCAGAGAGAAATCACTACATAGTATAAAACAAAGTCGCTTCTCGCTGTCTGTCCCTATGTATGCTTAGATCTTTAAAACAACGCAACGGATTTTGATGCGGGTTTTTTTAATAGATAGAGTGATTCAAGAGGAAGGTTTATATGTATAATAGATTCTGGTTTATGTACGGGTGTTACAGAAAACTCACATAAACCGAAGCGAAGCGAGGGCGGGTCGCTAGTGTGGAATAAAACAAGATGTAGTGACTAAGCTTGAAAAATATCGAAAGTGAGTGGACGGGTCGGAAGGGGCCGCCCTAGGCGTACTTTTTCGAGTCAAATCGGAGAATTACTGGAAAAGGGCTGAATCTTAAGTACCTACCCGAAACCGACGTGCGTGCATGACTCGATGTATGAATGTGCGATGCGAAAGAAATTTGTCAAGATCGTAGCAAATGGAAAGAAGTGGTCTCTGCCTACCCCTTTGGGAAACAGCCGTGATTTAACGTATGTATGTGAAATATTAATTTACAATGTAAAACTCAAGTTGGTTCTTAGCTAGTTTTAAAAAAATCAGATCGCCCGTTTAAATAAAAACTACTCCGAATGAAGGGTTCGCTATTATATCAGCTGGTGGGGGTCTTATGACATAAGTATGCAGCACATTTTTCGGCGAGTGTAAAAGATAGACCTAGTAGTTATATACCTCTATCCTTTTCGCTCAGCGTAAACTGAACTGCATAGTTATGTCATAAGAACCCACCTGGGTTTTTAAACTGTAAGTTGTATTAAGCATCTAGGTATAAATTTAGTTTTTTTTACACATTATTTCTATTAAGTCTAACAAAAAGCATAAAAAACCAAGGTGATGTTTGGATAATGTCGTCAATATAATGTTTGTTATCAATAAATCGGTCATTATGGGAAAGCCTAAAACTATAAGATATACGAAGATCTGTTCTTAGGAAACATGTCATTGATTTTAGTAATAAAAAAAACTGCATGCGACTCTAAGACAAATCTAACGACATCTCGCTCGTTGAGATCAGTCCATTCGTTTAGCTTTTACAAGGGAACAAAGAACCATACATACAAACCTACATACAAGTCAAAAACATTACCTTACTCCTTCGCGGCAGTTGGGTAAAAGTCACGTCAAATTTCAGTAACCTAATGTACCTACGGTTATGAAATAACAAATTGCACGGATCGCGTCGCTTGCACAAATGCACCGGACAATGACCACAGCAACAATAAACACGTGTGAGGCAATGCAGTCGTTGCAGGAGTGCATGTGCATACAACCGTCACAAATAAACTAGGTCTGTTATATTCGAATATGATTGATTTTCTAGAAATATCTTAGTTGAAGATTTTGAAACTAAACGAAAATAAATGCGAAAGATTAAGTGTGTTAGATTATTTTTGAAGTAATTTTTTGCGTTTTAATCGCTTTTTTAGTGATCATATTACGCTCTTACGTAGTCCCACTTCTTAGTTGATATGAAAATTCAAGTTATTTCAAGCGCGCCGCAAGCAACGCCGCGGGAAAGTAATAGTCATATTTAAACGAGTAAATGTTTTTCGTTGTAGTCGCTTAACTACCTTAATCGAGATATCTTATCACCACCCTTGAAATAGGTACCGTTGAGGAGTTCCGGTGGCCATCTGTGGTCTTCATCATCAGTTCCACTTCACCAAATGATAGTTTCTGAATGCAGATGCTAGACTTGTTACTAAAAATACTGAAATCGCTTTATGTTTGCGTACAATATTTGAGGAGTTCCCTAAATTCCTCATGGATCCCCTCATCAGATTCAGATTTGGTGACAATGGACCACCTCGGAAGTATACCACAATTGAAGGAGAAATAGGTGAACATACATAAAAAATACATACAGTGGAACGTAGAGATGTAGTGAATAATCCTTTCCTATCGTTTTTTGTCTGATTAGTTCGTATTTATCTAGCTTTCTCAATTAGCTTCAGTACCCATCAATAAGCCAACTGAGAAAGCAAGATAAATACGAAGTTATCCGACCAAAAACGATGGGAAAGGATTATTCACTACATCTGTACGCAGATATTTAAGTAGCGAATTTATGAGACGATGCAGTGTAGTGTCAAGGAATCTCGGGCTAAAACTTAAAAGGTATTCAGTGCCCCAAGGAATGTATGTATGTATGTCAACACTTAATTGTAGAAAAGAAAAACAAACGCAATACAATCATCAGGGCGTCTATTCAACACGGTAAACACAATATCGTATTTATATTGTTATGGTATTGCTTTTAACATAGCCGCCATTACCTACTGTCAAGTAAATAAGAGCTATTAAAGCGTTGACAATACGAAGACAGGGTAGTGATTCTGTAAACAACGCTGGTCGTGCGGACTGTCGAGTGATATCCAAGCGGCGAGATTAAGTAGTCCCGTCAGTGCGAACAAAACACATTGTAGCGCGTGCATTTTCAATTAAGCAGCCTTATACGTTCGACCCATCGTGCTGCTAAATTGAAAATGCACGCGCTACAATGTGTGTTGTTCGCACTGACGGGACTACTTAATCTCGCCGCTTGGATATCACTCGACAGTCCGCTCGACCGGCGTTGTTTACAGAATCACTACCCAGATCAAAAACGAAATTGTTTTTAGCGTTTTAAATGGAGGCCGTGGTTTCATTCTTACAAATATTAAATTATTTATATTGCAAAATGAAAGTTAAGTCAAAATCCAATGCCTAGAAAAAAATCTGTTGTCTAAAAGTTCTCTCGGTTTCTCTACAAACTAAAATAAAAAACCTATTGAAGTAAGATTTAAAAATAATAGTGATACTTTTATCTGAAGATAGATAACTAAGCCCTAAAAGCTCTTAAGTGAATAATCCTATTTCAAAATTACGGGTAAAATATGTATATTTTCAAAATTTAATATTTGGCTGGTAACATTCATGATTTAAAGTTGAGAGCCTATTTATAATCTAATAGCAAAGACTCGCGACGGAAAAAAACAAAATTAAATAAAAACTGGCACCAAAGTATAAGTACCAGTAATAAATTAATAAATAAGGGTCCCCCTAACTTGTAATATTTTTTGTTATAGATGAAAATTTCAACTGTCTACCTATAGACAAACAAACGGGCAGCGGAAGCTTCGGGATAGGGTCCCCATAGCACCCATTGGTTAACGTTGACAATACGATAACGTTGAGTTACGATAACATGTCAAAGTCAGTCTTACCCAGTAGAATAGAGGTTTGTGTAAATTGCAGCGAAGTATCTTTTACACAACTAGCCAAAAAAAGGAGTGTAATGCTTTCAGGGTTCATGTATGTATGTATGTACGATTCTTTATTCCTCCATAAGTTCTAAACGCCTGAGTTGATTTAAATGTGTTTGGTATCGTTAGAATCCTTTCACCATTCCGGGTGACATGGTATACCTAAACTGTTAAAATAGAAATAACAACAATGGTAAAATTAGTTATTCATGTGAACAAATAAAAGTCTAGATAGGTATCATTTGAAAAGTTTTAAGAGACCAAATATATGTACCTATACGAAAATAGTAGCATTAATAAACGGGTTTAATAAAAATATGAAAAATTGAGAATCGGTTTTTATACTTAGTACATTTTACAAAGTAATAACTAAATGAAAAATTTAAGTAAAACCCCTCTTGGATGTAGTTTACTTTGTTCCGGTGTTGGAATAAGCCAAACGATAAGAGTAAAGGCATTCCATCTCAGTCCTTAAGGTTGGCAACGTATTTGTAGCCTTAGCATTATACATTTACACGACGACGACGCGCTGGCCTAGTGGGTAGTGACCCTGCCTACGAAGCTAGTGGTCCTGGGTTCGAATCCCGGTAAGGGCAGATATTAGTGTGATGAGCTCGAATATTTGTTCCTGAGTCATGGATGTTTTCTAATGTATTTAAGTATATATTTCTCTATATAAGTATTTATATCGTTGTCTAGTACCCATAGTACAAGCCTAGACCTTAGTTTGGGACTAGGTCAATTGGTGTGACATTGTCCCCTTATATTTATTTATATTTAGTCTTAAAATTATAGCCTTGAGAATGCAAATTGCTATCCCTGGATCCCACTTACCACTGTGGCTGTGCGACTCCCTTCTATATCCCATAAAAAAAAAACTTTGCAGGTCTAAAATGCTCATATAACGGAATACGGCTGGTCTAGCTTTTACCCCAGCTCATTACGGTCTTCGCGGTCCCCCCTTTCCCCCATTTCAGGGGTAAACATCCGGACCGTTACGCTGAAAGGTCGGGCCCATAACGACGTTATGTGGGGCGGATGAACAGAGGCACGTGTTGATGCGGGATTTTACTATTCTCCGTTATATTTTTAGACGTCCAAGGTTGTAAATCTTGTTATCGTCATGGATGCTTAACGATAACGTAAACGATTTTCAAAAACTGTAAATACGATGGACTAGACGTAGGCGCTCGACGCGATCGTCCAGCAGTTAACGACAATCCTAAACGTTTTCGATAACAATATCATTGGCCGAATACATCTTGTCTACGGCCACAGGCAAGTCTAAGTTATGCAATAAAGGTATCTTTAATAAGTCTGTCGTTTCGCCCGTGTGTCTGTCCTAAATTCAAAGAGCTGTTATCTCTTGAAACGTTTTACATTGTGGGTTGTTATTTTTTCAGAATAATGTGTTATTACGGCGAATTACTACAAAAAATACTTAATAAAGAAGGTGAAATAATAAAGGGACTTACAGTATACGTGTTTTTAACGTATTTTAATTTGTGTTGCAATATCGTAAAAACGGCAAAACATACAAACGTCAAAATGATCTGATTGTTATTTATTGCTGTATTTGTAGTTTTGGCTGTTTGGCTAGTTACTGTAGCGAAAACACTATTAGAGTTTCATATTATTTCTTAAACGGTCTCCCATACCTAAAAATTCAAAAGAACGTACATAATGATTTTCAAAAAGCTATCAAATGATACCGAACTATATTTATAAAAAACACTATGATGTATAATTTATTTTACAACTTTGTCAGCATAATGTGTAATGTTTAACTATGCCAAATTACAGCTATGTAGACCAAGAGTTTCTGAGTTAAACCGTAGAATAACCGAACAGATGCACAGATAGTCAGACAGACGGACGTAACGGACATAGGTAAAAGATAAAAAGATAAAAGATATAAGATATATATTCAGTAAGTAGGCCGTACGGGCACTTTTACACGTCAAGAATCTACCAGCGCTTCCCAAGAGGAGACCACTGCCGAGAAGAAACGACGCAAAAAACTCAGCAGTCAGTGGTTTTTTTCGTTTTTTAGTGAGTTCAGCTGACTACGGAACTCTAAAACCAATTTTTGGACCTCCAACATTTGCTAGAACATTTTCTCTGCGCCGCCCTAAGTCCTTAACATCCGGTCGGAAGATACTTTTGCTTTTTTCTCGAAAACTCTACAAGAGGTCGTTGTACCTTTGAGTGTGCACGTCGAGAATATAAGTGAATACTTGTGTGAGGTAGGGGGCAAAACCTAGTAGTAAGGGGGTACCTATGACTTTATCGAAACACCTTTCAACGAACGTCTCATTAGGTACGCAAAATTTTCATTTGATCGAAAAACATTTCTCGCCGCATGAGGTATGATTTTTGGTAGTCACAAGTGTAACCTAACCTAACCTTACGTCTAACCTACGTAAGGTTAGGTTAGGTTACACTTGTGACTACCAAAAATCATACCTCATGCGGCGAGAAATGTTTTTAACCTACGTAAGGTTAGGTTAGGTTAGACTTGATGTTTCAAGAGATAAAAGATGAGAGAGAGATGAGATTCATGTTTCACATTATCTTACACACATCATGGTTTCAGCAGAAAAATGCGTTAGATGAAATGATACAATCGATGAAGTGAAATTGGATAAAATAATGAGATTAATGGGTTACCGTAGTAAGGCTTAGCACGTACTGCTGTTAACCGCATGCGGTTTCACTTTTGCTGTAACTGCTAAACCGCATTTTTTTTCTGGGGCTCTATTCTACTCTGTAAAACAATATTGCTGTTGATATGAGATCGTATTGTCAACGCTAACGAATGGGTCCCAACGGGAACCTATTACTATTGTATTCTATTCTAGTTATTTCCGCTATAACAACAAATATAATAAATAAAAGGGGCCCTTATATACATAATATGTACGCACTTGGCAGGTTTTTATTGTTTTGTTTTTTTGTCACGAGATATTGCTATTACATTATTAGTAGGCCCTCGACTAAGTACATCATGGATAATCCAGGAAAATGTAAAATGTGAAAAAAAGAATTTTCGTCGTGATTTATTGCTATAACAACAATATGTAACAAGTAAAAAGCAATGACTATACCAAGTACAATTAGAGGGGCTCTAAATTTGTCTTTGCTCCTTTTCACCCAACTGTCAGTCAATAGCAACGGCTGAAGGGATTTGGATGAAATTTGAAATGGAGATAGCTTATACCCTGAATTAACACATAAGCTACTTTTCATCCTATAAAATCTTAATGTTCCCGAGAGAATAACGATAATCAAAACGGCAATTAAGTCACGGGCAGGTTATCTTCTTATACATAAAAACCTTGTGTAAAATTTATCTAACTGATTTCGAAATCGCATCAACATCCTCTATGTGGTTTAGGAGGAGTTAGCGGATGTACAGATAGACGCGGAAAACTTTGGAGAAAACGGACTTTGTTTTATACTATGTAAAGATTAGAGATGCGCCGAATAGTGGTTCCGAATAGTCAAATACCGAATACTATTAAAAATAAACCTTTACCGAACTTACCGGTTTACCAATTCATTGTTTTGCCGCGTAAACAGGATCTAACATGTACGCTACGTGTCGCTGCAGGCTAGATGACGAGCGAGCCGTACCTTACCGTCCGCCACCCGCGCACACTGCGCTGTCACTATGCTTCAAAACATCGCACAATTGCTTTATTTTATTAGCTTTATTCAACACATTTTTCATAGGATTTATTTGACTTATAATATAACATGAATCTTACACAAGAAGTTATGTCTTTTAGTTCTAAACCAACAAAATAGAAAAACTTCGGCCGAATACAAATAGTGAAAAAGATGCCGAATATTTACGCCGAATACCGAATACGAAACGAATATTTGGCGCATCTCTAGTAAAGATAATAATAAGGATTAGTTCTTCCAACTCACTAGCGTTGATCGTTCAAATTGAAACCTTTACAGACTATCTAAGAGTGCCGTTAAAGATATAACTTTAACCGGTGGTAGGATTAGTGGGTGGAGATAGGAAGAGCAAGTGCTTCTCAGGGTCGTTTTAGATGCTAGGTTATTAGTTCTTGCACATTCAGTTTAATGTAATGGCGTACTTAATGCGGTTGTGTAAAAACTGCTGTTATTTCGCTAGACAGTAAAGTGAAATTGGCGGCCGCCGCACATTACAATATTACATTGCCAACTCCAGTCTGTTCAAAATTAGTTTTGTTTGCAGTACATTGCTTTTAAAAACATTGAATTTAATTTATTGTTTTATTTAATATTTTCGATTTTACTGTTTCTGAAGATACAACTTACACCACAAAGTTTCAAAAATATGGGCACAAATTAAAGTTAACGTTTAGAATCCTTTTACCATCTCGGGTGACATAGGGTACGTTAACTGTTAAAATTCAAATATCAACAATGGCATAATGTCAATTATTTATGTGAATAGAAAAAAAATGAGACCATCTTAAATATATTCGAATATAGTAGCATTAATAAACCGGTTTAATAAAAATATAAAAAAATGCAGTCAGGTTTTTAAAGCTTGCTTTTATTTATTGCTAGTGTATGTACCGTAAAACGGGGTGAGTAGAGATTAAGGGGTGAGTAGGGACACAATCTAAAACAACTCATAACTTGTTCCAAATAAGAACAAGTATTTAATGGACATTAAAGTTACGCCCACACCAATGCTTAAAAAATGGTGACGGATTCCGTACGGAATTGCAGTGACGCGTCGTATCCGTACCTTTTTTGACGCATGCTCCACACACCGCTGCTTAAAATACGGCGACGGTACGGAAACGCAGTGACGCGTCGTATCAGTACCGTTTTTTAAGCAGCGGTGTGTAGAGCATGCGTCAAAAACGGTACTGATACGACGCGTCACTGCGATTCCGTACCGTCGCCGTATTCTAAGCAGCGGTGTGGTCGCAGCTTAACGTGACGTCTATTGGATATAATTTTAGTCTTAAAATTAGTAGCTTATTCTTCATTTTAGGTGGTGTCCCTATTCACCCCTTAATCCCTTCTCACCCAGTTTTACGGTACATGGTAAACGGTAGATTTGCATCACGTTACAAAGGATAATAAATTAAAACGTTTTCATACATTCAAGTCTGCTTTGTGAGAGAAAAAACAGCACCCAATGCCAAGTCTATAATGTCATTAAACGTTTCGAAACTCAACCAACACCTAAAGCTTCCTCTTACATATCCGATGCTCCGCAAAGAACACTTCCCTCCGTAAGCATATAAAACCTAAATCCTGGTGCAATACGGACACATTTCCGCGTCCGGAAGTGGTCTCGAGTCTCGCCGCAATATCCGTCGGCACTTCCGGCCTTGTGTTTATGATACGCGCTATTATCGGTGAAGTACATACATGTTTATGGTGCGGCTTCAGACTTTATGTTGATTTTATACGCGCCTTTGCGTACTTAGAGCGCACTGAGAGTAAGAAGCAATACAAAGAGATGTGTCAACTCATGGTACTGGCTGAAAATCAGCATGTCAGTGTCATTTACAATACGACGATATGGACAATGAATTACATAATAGGCTATTAATCGGATCCCTTTGACTGCCATACATGTCGTTGGTCATAATCATAATGTATTGTTAGTCATACTTTTTTTTGTCATAACTTCTTTCAGGCTGAAGTTACAGTTTTTAATAAACGTTTATCGTGTAGATTAGTTAGGTTAGGTTAGGTTAGTTTTATAAAAATCCTGAAAAAATAATCGTGTCCTGAGAAAATTGCATTATGACTTGCGAAAATTATGACTTAAAACACATTATGACTAAAAATAATTATGGCAGTCAATAGAGACTCGCTATTAATACATATTGCTATCTCGTGGCATTTAGGTAACACTTGACAGTTTCTAATAGACTAGTGATGTGACAATGTTCTTCCTGTAGGAGTTAAGAAAAGGAAACCAATTAGAAAAAAAGTTTTTTTTAATCATTTTATACATGACATTCGAGATAAACAATTAATATTTGTTCTAAATTATAACAAGACAGTCTACGTCTTCTAATTGAAAAAATCCACTTTGTGTAAGAACATTATACCTTGTCACCGTGTAGGAGTTCTGGAGGCTTTTTAACGATTTCCTCTTTTATTTGGAAAAAATCTATGTTTCACGACACGTCTTGTAATAATTATTACATTGATGTTTTTAAACTAGTTATCAAACCTACTACGTCATAATGTTAAGACCATGTAGGTAATATTAATTTATTATTTTATCTTATCTGAAAAGACACCTAGGAAACTGGTGTCATCACCAGACCTAGGAATATTCGGGGCAAAATTAAATGACAGCTAGGGATTGCATATATCGATGCTTTTCCCATTGATCGCTCCAAGTTTTGTTTGTAAAAATATTTTTTTATTGAAAGTATGCAATGAAACAAAATAGCAAAATAATTCTGGTTATTCTTTATTTTAAAAGGATTTTTTAACCTTCACTCATCATCATAATATATTTTTTCCTTATTGTGTATTTTATAATGACTGTCCCATTAACTATTGTTAAAATAAACGACTACAATTTGTTAGGAGTAAAAACAATATGACGATGATGAGTGAAGGTTATAAATCGTTTTAAAATAAAGAATGACCAGAATTATGTTGCTACTTTGTTTAAGTTTAAAAAATTAACTATTTTAACATTCAAAACTTGGTGCGATCACTAGTATAATGGGAAACGCATCGATAATTAAGTTTATCGATATAGGCAATCCCTAGCTGTCATTTAGTTTTGCCCCGTATATTCCTAGGTCTGCTCATCACTAATCTGTCAAGTGCTACCTAAATGCCACGAGTTAGCGATGTGTAGCTATTAAAACTTCAACTTTAACAATATGTCTAGCCTGTCGGTTGTCGGGTCAACACACCGTTTCCTAAGCAAAGGGGTTTGGGTAAAAGTGTTGTCATTTGTAAATGTCATACATTTTCAAGGTGAACGGCCATTAGTAAAAGTGGTAAATTATGATAGAATAATTGAAAATAAACATGTTTTGTTATGTAATGTACTTAATAGTCTTAAGTGCATCGGAGCCGAGATATTTAACATTTTTACCTTGGCGTACTTTTAGTACCAAAAACTGAACACTTAAATCTTAAATATCTCAGCTTCGATATTATTAAACGCCATAAATTATATAATATATATCTATGTGTATTTCGAGGTCCTCTAAATAACTATGTAAAAATCATCCGTGGCCGCCGAAAAAAAAAAGATAATATTCTTCAAACAAATTTACCCAATGCCCTTACACGGTAATTGTTTCCCCGAAGCCATTTGTTAATTACTCAAGTATCTTGTATCAACTCGGGACAAAATTGGACAATAAGATAATATCAAAAGTTTATGAGCAGTCACGGATTTTATGAGCACCCTGTCATGACAGCGTCAAGACGCGAGAAATAAATAACGTTGGAATTAATTGTTGCTATTTTTGAGCGGGTTTCACAGTGGCTTAACCAGTCTAACCTAGACGGAGATAGGGGTTTCTCAAACTTGTAGCCCCGTGTTAAGACTGTACCGAGCAAACATCGAGCGTCCAGTGGCGCCCTCATTACTATTATTGTGTTTTCTAATTAACTAAAGAATTTCCTTGCAATTAGACGATACGTTTTTGTAGCGCAAGTAAAAAGACAAGTTATGGGATACGTAACAAACTTTAATAACAATTACCCTTTGAGTAGTCAGCTTAACGGGAAAAGGTGGCCACTTTTTTCCGTTAAGTTGATAACTCGAAGGTAAATTGTTATTATACTATGTAATATACACTATAATTTGTGTTTTTATTTCTAGTACAAAAAACTACCGACCAATTTCAAGAAAATACTTTAGTTTATTAGAAAACACAATAATAGTAATGAGGGCGTCACTGTACATCCGGCGTACGCTCGGCGCAGTCTTAAATTGCCTAGACGACTGTATAAGTACAGGATGGCACCAAACTTATCACTAAGGTTAGGGTTTTTGGTGGAATATCGTGGTTCTAGAATCTATGGAGTCGCTATTACATACCACCTTGATTTTGATCTTCAGTAGGTACTGTCATAACAATATTTCAAAATTTCATTTAATTTCATTCATTCATTCATTTGTTAATGGAATTGAATTTTAGTAAGGAGGATATATGAACGCGTTACAAACAAACAAAGTACCTAGGTATTGATAATTCGAACCAATTTAGTTTATTTTAAAATATGACAATACTGTATGCCAAAATCACAGTGGTATAATATGTTTATAATAATTAGGAAATAGCGACTCCATGTATTCTAAAACCACGATATGCCACCAAAAGTGTTAACCCTAGTTATCACCCGATGTACTTTGGCTGTATTTTTTTTACAAATGAAAATGTTTAGTTCTGCTTTTGGATTGTGTTTATTTGATATCTCATTTATTTTTCTATTAGGTAAGGCGAGATAATGATATCGGCCAAGTGACCACCACCAGAATCGATGACCAATACAGGCCTAATTTAAAGCATTTTCCATGACCCTTGCCAGAACTTCCGGCGATACGTTCTCGCATTCTTGACGTATATTATTTTCGAGGGCTTGAAAATTCTGAGACTTGTTGACGTAGACTCGTAACTTCAAGAAACTACAAAAAGAAGTCTGGAACTGTTAAATCGGGTGATCTTGCCGGCTAGTGAAAATCACCAAAACGAGAGATTAGGCGACCCGGAAACAATTATTCTGCGTTCTTGGGGAGTGTCGTAATTCATATCTAGTTGACGTGTATTCTGAATCTGTTTAGTTCATGAGTGTAAAATTATAGCAGCTTTTAACAGGGTGATGACTTTTGCGCCACCTTGTATTGTTATAAAAGCAGTCTTACTTAGATTTGAGCGTGTTTTCTTAATTTGATGTCAGGATGTCCAGCCAAAGCGGTAGTTACCTAACCTACCTTACTCCGTTTAACCTGCCTACACCTGTACCCTTACCATGAGTTACAATTACCGTACTCGCTAGCGAGTCGAATGCTCTGTCCCTCGCACTCTATATAAGAATACTGCGAAGTTACGAGGGACAGGAGTATTAGACTCGCTAGCGAGTACGTTTATTGTAACTCATGGTAAGGGTACTGACAACTAAAGTTCACCGGCTAATACTTTGTCAACGCCCTGACAAGCAATAAAAGTACAGCTGCATCATTCCGCCGTCTATATTTCAGTTCAATCGCCAGGCGCGTTCTGGCGACGATCCAAATCGACACATTCGTATGGTCGTCTGTAGCTACCTTTGCTTCGTTGTAGATTAATTAACCTATTGGCCTTATTGCTAGACGCTTGTTAAGGTACATAAGGACTTCAAATTGCAATAAACACCTGCAAGCCTTTTGCCTAACGCATTTGCCATCGCAATCGTTTTCATTTTGAGAGTCCCCATAACAAAATCCGCATTAAAGTCGATTGCGATTGCGAGTGTGTTAAGCATTAAGCCAGCTGTTTTACAGTTGGGTGACTTAAAGGTATTTAAAAATATACGTTCAAGTATGAGTCGAACTCTCTCAACTCTCTCTACAATGGTTTCGTGCCTGTCAATTCACACTTACCCAGTTATTAAATATTAATTGTTCACTCTTGTAAGAAAAGAACGAAACAAAACATTTAGCTCCACCTGTCAGGCCGAGACTAATATTACAGGAGGTCACGATTTTGATCAGTTTTTGAATATTTAACACTAGGTGAACTTATACTTACTTTATGTACCTATAACATTGAGTCATTACCTTTATCTTTTTTTTTGGAACCATAACACTTTTTCCGCCGCCTATAGATAAGTAACGTGACCACTGTGCGCGCAAGCAGACCGAAATATTACTATCGACATCTATATCCAGTCAGCCTAGCATAATCCATTTTCGAGATCATTCCCAGTTTTGTTTTGTCCTCCTGGTCTATAAATCGAAAGAAAGGAATGGAGAACGTAACTTCGAACTTTGATTTTCAAAGGGCCCTGTGGGATGTTAGCGACGGCGTAGGGACTGTTTCGACACGGCCATGTGCAAGCGCCACGTGTCTCTGATGCAGGGTGCGTGACAGCCCCAACGCCATCCTGCGCATGATAGCGGGGTAGTGATTCTGTAAACAACGCCGGTCGTGCGGACTGTCGAGTGATATCCAAGCGGCGAGATTAAGTAGTCCCGTCAGTGCGAACAAAACACATTGTAGCGCGTGCATTTTCAATTAAGCAGCCTTATACGTTCGACCCATCGTGCTGCTAAATTGAAAATGCACGCGCTACAATGTGTTTTGTTCGCACTGACGGGACTACTTAATCTCGCCGCTTGGATATCACTCGACAGTCCGCACGACCGGCGTTGTTTACAGAATCACTACCCCGCTATCATGCGCAGGATGGCGTTGGGGCTGTCACGCACCCTGCATCAGAGACACGTGGCGCTTGCACATGGCCGTGTCGAAACAGTCCCTACACCGTCGCAAACATCCCACAGGGCCCTTTGAAAATCAAAGTTCGAAGTTACGTTCTCCATTCCTTTCTTT